>CAJFCO010000047.1:1089797-1120397 GCA_904066015.1 Synergus gifuensis
ATATATATATATATATATATATATATATTTATTTATTTATTTATTTAAATCGTTTTGAATAGACTACGGAATTTTCTAACGCTGCTTACCAATGTAAATGGTTTATTTTGAAATCCAAAGAAGCAAAGAATCTTTTATTCCTAATGGCACGAGCTAAAAAACCAGGACTCATAACTGCTGGAAAATTCTGCTCTCTTTCTTTGGAAGTCTTCAACAAGGTAGATATTATTATATTTTGAATCCAACTTCCTTTTAATGTACCTACTTACCTCTACCAAAAAAATATTTGTTTTGATGAATATTTTTAATATTCACACAAATTTACTATGTAAATTTCGCATATGTATTTGTATAATTTTTTTCTGTTAAAGATTTTGAAAAATTCAATGGGTTACTTATCAGTTCTGCTGGCAACGAAGAGAAAACAAACAGAATATAAAGATTAAAGAATGATGCATCATGAAGGCTACGTAATTTAAAGAGACAAAATTAAAATACCGTTTAGTCACTCGTTTTCCCTATTATTTTTCACAAATACACATGTTTTATCAAAATTACAATAACCAAAATGACCAAAGCACAAAATTCTTTGTCTGATTATGAAATTAACTTCAAAACTTTTATTATGAAAAAAGACTCGTGAAATGTGTATGTTAAAAACTTACTATTACGTATTAAACACGTAACGAATAAGACTAAAAGCCATCGGCTCAAATCGAACACTAACAAAATAGGCATGCGCTGTGGACGTGAAACTTTTTTAATAAATGAATCCACCACTTTATATCGTTTTGAATCCCCAGTCACTATAGAGTTCTCTGCCGTTAAGTATATTAATTCAAATGGATGGGGAACAAGGTATGATCTATAGACCCCATTCTAATTAATTAGCAAGCTGCTGAGAAAAAGTTTATTTCTCTTATTTTGCATAATAACAAAATAAAAAAAAAAATTTTTAATTACCTCTAATGATAATTTTTAACCAAAAGCTGCAGATTTCACCCTTTCGCTGACTCGTTCAACTCTTCGTTTTCTTGGATTATGGCCCAATTCAATAAAGTCAAATGGGACGTTTTCAAAGTTACAAGTCTGGATAATAATTAGTATTATATGTGTTTTTGGTAGTATTCCACAAAATATCAAACTCGTAATTATATGGGGCAATTTAGACAAAGCAGCCAAAATTCTTTCTCTCACGAGCATACCTACGACTCTTATTATGTTTAAAATGATACATCTGAGCGTAGCAAAAGAAAGTAATGTATGATTTACATTTTTCGAAGACAATTAAATAAATACAATTCATGTCTTTATTACTTGGAGATGGTTTTGAATTTATTTATCGATTTATTTTTACAGAACTTAAACCTTTAATCTCCTGTGTTTACCAAGATTGGACAAGTTTAAAGACGGAAAATGAACGGAAGTTAATGACACTTTGGGCCAAAAAATGCCGAAAAATCTCAGTGCTGTACATTTTTTTATCCCAGTCTACATTCGTCTTTTACACCACACAACAAGTTTCTGTGGCAATAATAGAAGGAAGGCGTAACTTGACTAATATTTCGAGAACAACATATGTCGAAGCTTACTTTCCTTACAACATCAATAAAAGCCCAAATTTTGAACTTTCGTGGTTAATACAGTGCATTAGTATTCAGCTGGGCAATCTTGCTTTTGCTGGTACTGATTGCTTTTTTGCCATTCTTGTGTTGCATCTCTGTGGTCAATTTAGAGTTTTACGCCAACGAGTGTTAAATTGTGTTGAGGAAACTGGTGGAGAATTTTACAAATGGAAACACAAATTGAGTCTCATTGTTCTGAGACATGAACATCTTATCAAGTAATTTATTAAGACAAATATGATACCAACATAATTTTTCTAAAATGAAGTTGTGCTAAATTTTATGCAAGTCTTGTACTGGTTTTAATTGCAAGTCGATTTTAAAGAATCAAAAGGGACTGGTACAAATCTTTGGAAATTCCTAATTTGACTGAAATTTGTGCAGAGTTTCTTTTGGGAAAAACTTAATCAAAAGTTTGTGAATTTGTCAGTTTTCTACAAAATATTATTTTATTAGTGATCTGATAATATTTATTATTAAAGCTGCGGTCGTATAGTGGAGAATACTTTTAATATAATGTTTCTTGCACAAGTGATTGGATTTTCAATTAACTTATGCGTTCAAGGCTATGTTCTAATTTTGGTGAGATTTTACATTTTTTCAACATGTGCAATTTCTATGTAATCATTGTGATTTATAGAAAATATTTCGATTTTATTTATCCAAGACATTAATTTTCAGGCTACTGTTGAAGATCATATTGGGTCCAATGCATTTGAATTAGTTTTTATGTTTATATATATTGAATATATGGTTTTAAACTTTTATGTTTACTGTTATATAGGAGAAGTTTTTCGTAAACAGGTAAGATTCTTCTTTTCGAGTGATTATAATGATATTTAATTTTTTATTTTTTATATTCATTATACTTTATTATAAAAGAATGAAAGGTGAAATATATTTTTCATATTAGAGCACAGCAATTGCATTTGCAGCATACAGTTGTAAATGGTACAATTTGAAAGCAGAGCAGGCAAAATTTCTCATGTTTTTAATACATCGTGCCAGAAAGACAGTGGATATCACAGCTGGAAAATTTTGTGTATTCTCTTTGGAACTCTTTACCAGTGTTAGTAGTAATTTAATAGAGAAAAGAAATTAAAACATTATAATATCAGATTTAATCATACTCCCATACAAACAAAAAATAATTTCACTCGATTCACTTTTAATGATTTATACGATAAATGCACTTTTTGGCATACATAATTAGTGTCTTAATTAGGAAGAAAATAATTATATTAGTTTTAAAATATACCTTAAAAATGTTACAGGTTATGAAGACATCTATGGGGTACCTATCAATGTTGTTGGCAGTGAAGAAAAGGAATTTGGATTAGTTTTGATGTATAAGTCAAATCTGTATGTATGTATATCATGTATGGATTGGATGAGTTATTTGTATAATTATAATTTTGTATAATTTGTGATGTTCAAGATTTTAAAAAATTCAATGGGTTACTTATCAGTTCTGCTAGCGATGAAGAGAAAACAAGCAGAATACAAGAATTAAATTATGATGTATATCAAGAAGGCTGTGTGATTTACAAAATTTATATTTAAGTCAAGGTTCTAGGTCAAAAATGAAGTAATATCCAATCACTCGTTTTTACTTTTATTTTTCACAAAAATAAATGTTCTATGGATTAATAAAGCACGAATTTTTTTCTGGTTATGAAATTGCCCTCAATACTTTTATTATAAAAACAGACTATTAACATGTAACCCCTAAGACTAAAAGCTATCTACTTGAATCGAACATAAAGTAACAAAATAGGCATGCGCTGTCGACGAGAAACTTTTTCAATGAATGAATGCACCACTTTATTTCATTTTGATCCTCCAGTCACTATAGAGTTCTCTATCTTAAAGTATATATTAATTCAAATGGATGGAGTACAAGGTATGAAATATAGACCTCGACATTCTAATTAATTAAAAAATTACTGTAAAAAAGCTTATTACTTCTGTATATTACAAAAATTAAGGAAAATGTAAAAAATCACCCTGAATTATGATTTTTAACCAACAGCTGCGGATTTCACTCTTTCGTTAACTCGTTCAGTTTTACATTTTCTTGGATTATGGCCCAATTCTATAAAGTCAAAAGGGAGGTTTTCAAACTTTCAAATATGCATGTTAGTTAGTATTGTATTTTTTTTCGGTAGTCTTCCACAAAATATCAAACTCGTAATTATATGGGGCGATTTAGACAAGGCGGCCAAAATTCTTTCTACCACGAGCATACCTATGACTCTTGTCACGTTTAAAATGATTCATCTCTGGGCTGTAAAAGAAAGTAATTTTTTATTTACATTTTGCAAAACATTTGAATTAGTGTTGGATAATGATATGAGAAACTCATTTGTCTTGCTCAAGCTTATTAATTGATCATATGAAGTGTTCTTATTTTCGAGTAAATCAATTATATTTTGTTTTGATCAACTCATCATCTCATGTCATTCCTCGATCTTTTACTTACTCATTGTCAGTGTGAATATCATAAGAAAAAACTTTCAACACAGTAATTTAATTATGGAATAATCTTACCCGTTAAATTAAGTGGAAATTAATATTTTTTCCTCATTTGGGCCATTTGAAATTTAATATCATGTCAGAGCTGTCAAAATAAAAAGTATAAACATGATTAGTTCTCTGATCGAACTTATCGATCATTCAAGGAAATCATCTCATGAGATGAGAGATTTTTAAAAAAAAAAAAAAGAAAATCGTTCTCGTTATTGATCACTTCTTGTATTTCTTGCTCAAATCCTACACTAATTTGAATAAATACAATTAATGTCTCAACTTGTAGTTGAACTTCAATTTATTGATTTATTTTTACAGAACTTAAACCTTTAATCTCCTGCATTTACCAAGACTGGACAAGTTCAAAGACGGAAAATGAACGGAAGTTAATGACATTTTGGGCCAAAAGATGCCGAAAAATCTCAGTACTGTACATTTTTTTATCTCAGTCAACCTTCGTCTTTTACACCACACAACAAGTTTCTGTGGCAATTACAGAAGGAAGGCGTAACTTGACTAATATTTCCAGAACAACATATG
The DNA here is from genome assembly GCA_904066015.1 of Synergus gifuensis. NCBI lineage: Eukaryota > Metazoa > Arthropoda > Insecta > Hymenoptera > Cynipidae > Synergus > Synergus gifuensis. The sequence goes on from CAJFCO010000047.1 coordinate 1,094,492, forward strand.
TCGAAGCTTACTTTCCTTACAACATCAATAAAAGCCCAAATTTTGAACTTTCGTGGTTGGTGCAGTGCATTAGTATTCAGCTCGGCAATATTACTTTTGCTGGTATTGATAGCTTTTTTGCCATTCTTGTGTTGCATCTTTGTGGCCAATTTAAAGTTTTACACCAGCGTGTGTTAAAATGTGTTGAGGAAACTGATGGAGACTTTTACAAATGGAAACACAAATTTAGTCTCATTGTTCTGAGACATGAACATCTTATCAAGTAATTTATTGATACAAATATTATAAGATAGAAACATAATTTTTCTAAAATGTCAGTATTTTATAAAATATTTTTTCATTAGTGATCTGATATTAGTGATAATACTTTTTGTTAAAGTTGCATTCGTATAGTGGAGAATACTTTCAATGTAATGTTTCTTGCACAAGTGATTGGTTTTTCATTAATCTTATGCGTACAAGGCTATATTTTAATTTTGGTGAGTCATTGTGTTATTAAATATTTTGAGTTTAAATAAAAAATTGTAAACGTTTAAATTATAAAAATTAAATAATTATTATTATTTTCAATTAAATGTTATCTTTTTGTTTTAGATTTTACATTCTTCAAAATATTCAATTTATAATTTACTGATTATGATGTGCTTTATAATAAATATTTCGATTTGATTTATTCAAGACTTATTAATTTTCAGGCTACTATTGAAGATCATGTTGGTTCCAATACGCTTGAATTAGTTTTTTTAATAATATATATTGAATATATGGTTTTAAATTTTTATGTTTACTGTTATATAGGAGAAGTTTTTCGTAAACAGGTAAAATTTTTCTTTTCGAGTAATTATAATGACATTTAATTTTTTAATTTTTTATATTCATTATACTTTATTATAAAAGAATGAAAGGTTAAATATATTTTTCATATTAGAGCACAGCAATTGCATTTGCAGCATACAGTTGTAAATGGTACAATTTGAAAGCAGAGCAGGCAAAATTTCTCATGTTTTTAATACATCGGGCCAGAAAGACAGTGGATATCACAGCTGGAAAATTTTGTGTATTCTCTTTGGAACTCTTTACCAATGTTAGTAGTAATTTAATAGAGAAAAGAAATTAAAACATTATAATATCAGATTTAAACATACTCCCATACAAACAAAAAATAATTTCACTCGATTCACTTTTAATGATTTATACGATAAATGCACTTCTTGGCATACATAATTAGTGTCTTAATTAGGAAGAAAATAATTATATTATTTTTAAAATACACCTTAAAAATGTTACAGGTTATGAAGACATCTATGGGGTACCTATCAATGTTGTTGGCAGTGAAGGAAAGGAAGTTGGACTAGCTTTGGCATCATATAAGTCAAACTAGAATTTATCATCCTTTTTTAAAAGTTAAAATTAATCAATTTTGATTTTTAAAAATAATTTTTTCTTAGTATACAAACGTGCTCGTTATTTTTTTTTCGTATTTTTTACTTTCGTTTATAGTATTTTACATTAAGAAAAACTGTATTAAATTCGATGGAGTGTTTGACATTATATTTAAAAACGATACATTGATAAATTAAAAATTGATAAGATATACACATACGCATCTTTTCCTAAGAAAAATATTATCACTTACTCTTTTTAGTGTGCTCTCCCTAACACGCGATCAAAGGGTGACTTATCTTACTAATGAGAACACAAACTTCTCCAAGGAGAAGCCTTCCCTAAAAGAGCATGCGTCGTTAGAAAAAAAAAATGTCTGTCGAAGGGTTACATTTAGGCTGGTTCCATTAGTTTAAAAAAAGTTAGCATCGCGTGCACTTCGAATGGATGGCAAGGAAGGTAGGGGAGAAAACTAGTCTGCGATAAGGATATGTAATTTTCATTAAATAAAGTGCCTAATATCGGAAAACATTTAGATTTTTTTAAACAATGAAAATTAAATAAAAATTATATTTGTAAAGAAACAATATTTTAACATAAATTTTGATAATCAATATACAAAAATATGTAAGCAAAAACGTTTAAAGCAAAGCTCAGTAAAGCTCAGAATATTTTTAAACAATGTTTAAATAATAATGACGTAAAACTTTTAATTACTTAATTGAAAAAATAACAAGTATTTTAATTAAATGTCACTTGTTAGCGGAAGATCATTTCATTAACATATGCAAAATAAGTTTACGAATAATTGGAATATGGCCAGAATTACACCAATCGGAAGGACCATTGACAAAGTATCGAGCTATTGGAATTTTCCTGTTTATATTATTATTTATAAATATATCCCAAACAGTAAAACTTGTTAGGATATGGGGCGAAATAGATGTTATGTCAGAAGTTCTTTGCAAAATTGATCTTCCTGTTGCTGTTGTCCTTTTGATGATTGCTGTTATCTGGAATAGTAAAGCAGGTATATATATATTTGAAAGGCTTTAATTTTAATGAATAATTTAAATATTAATGCAAGCACTGTTTATCAAAAAAGACATGATGCCTTTGGTCGCTTTAATAAATGAAGATTGGCGACTCTCGAAAACAGAGGAAGATAAAATAATAATGTTGAACATGGCTCAAACAGGTAGAAAAATATCACTGATTTGTCTCTTTTTATCACAGGGTACTTTTCTTTTTCACACTGCAGGTGAAGTTTATTACATGATTGACCTTTCGAATGATTTCGTTAATCAGACTCGTCGTTTGTTCATTTTGTCGCATTTTCCATACAACACTAGAAACAGTCCTATTTTCGAATTGACATGGTTTTCTCAATGCTTCGCTACATTTCTTGCTACAATTACTTACGCTGGCGTTCATGGTTTTTTTGCTGTTCTTGTGCTGCATCTTTGTGCACAATTCGCGATTTTACGGTCGCATTTAGTAAACGTTGTCCACCAAATTGTCGCTAAAACTTGCAAGAATGAATTTCGGAAAGAATATTCAACCATGGTTAAGAGGCATCAACATTTGAACAGGTGAAAATTATCTGCAACAATTAATGAGTATGCTTTACAATTCGATTTACTGAAACAGATTGCACACTTTAATTCCTTTGCAATAATTGAAACATATATTTAATTAATAATATGTTTCTTTTTATTCAAGGTGTGTTGATATAATCGAGGATTCCTTTAATACCTTATTCTTAGCAGAAATGCTTGCTTGTAGCATTCAGTTTTGTCTTCAAGGATATCAACTTAGCCTTGTGCGTTTACTTCATTTTAAAATTGGAACAATATTAACTGGCGGAATAAACAAAATCGGGAAGTTTCCAGGTGAAAATATATTCTTTAACAATGTAATCATATTGCAGATGACAAGAAACCATGAAAAACCATTACCACTTGTTCCACTAGTAGTGATGGTGATTTTTCTAATGTATATGATGGTACTATTTTACATTTATTGTTATGTAGCTGAAGAACTGCGGTACCAGGTGCATAATTTATTGTTCTAGTTTTTCGTTGCAACTAAGCTTTACCTTGCTTCATAAAATATTGTAATGTTATTTCTTTATTATATTCATAGAGCACTGAAATCGTTTATGCTGCATACAGTTGTGAATGGTACGAATTGACATCAAAAGAAGCAAACAATTTACTGTTATTGATGCAAAGGGGAAAAATACCTGGTACTTTAACAGCTGGAAAATTTTACACACTTTCATTGCAACTATTCAATAATGTATGTTTTACAAAGTACATACTTCAAGCAAAGCTCACTGTCAGTTCAAATTTTGATTTTTTAATTAAATTCTCGACTAATGAAATAATAACGTACACAATTATTTATTTAGGATTATTATTAAAAATTAAACATGATTTCAGATTTTAAAAACATCGGCAGGTTATTTGTCTGTATTATTAACTATGACAAATAAAAAAGATATCTCAAATATAGGAGACAGTTATTATTAATTACATCACTCAGTGAATTAAATTAATAATTAATAATGTAATAATTCATGTTAATAGACAGCGCTAATTATTTAGGAAACTTTTCAATTGTAAAAACGGAAATTTTATATATTTAATTCAATCTACGTTTTTAAAAATATTTAGTTGTATGGCATCGAAAATCAAGCATAAAAATGCAACGACATTGTAAAATTAATTAATATAAAATGTGATATTATGCACAGACCTCTATATTGATAGTCCTTTTCACTGGACATAACTATTAACTATTAATTATTATATTGTTAACTATTAATATATAGCTGCACTTATGATACTAACTTCAGCTTGATTCTAACAAATTATTGAATTCTTGTTCAAAATAGTAAAGCTATATTGTGACATCGGATATTGTGCGTATCGGATAGAATTAATTAGTTAATTATAGTCTATAATTATCTTGTACCGAAACTGATACTCTAATCCAATCTAAATTTTAATCAATGTTGTATTAGAAATATAAATATAAATAATAAATAATTTTCGATGAAATTTTTAGTATGTACCGTTCTATTTCTCTACCTGAATTTCCATTAATAAGATCCCATTCCTTTAATTGTACTCCGTAAAGTCTCTCTATTTTTTATTCTACATTTTTGGCGTACATTTATAAGAATTTATAGTAATAATTTCAGAAGACTTAGAAGATCTTCATTACAACAGCTATATAAATAATTATTTTTTAATGAAATTGAAATTAGTCTTGATAAATCTTGTTCATAATAAATTCTATTTTCAAAGATAAGTTTTGATTTTTTGATTTTCTCGTTTTTATATCAATGTTACTTTTACCTGACTTTTAACTCATGTAATATATTTACGCATTCAAGAAATAATAAAGATAATATAATGAGACTTTGATATTTTGAGGTACTTTATAAATTTATTATTATTTTTGTTTTAATGTTTTTCTCATTAACCACTGCTGGTTCCATAATGAAACTTTCAGGAAAAATACCATTAAATGTGCTTTGCAAGACCTGTAATTTTCATTGCGGGACCACTAATGGTTAATGAAAAAAAAAAAAAATAACTTTCTTGCGATCCTACTATATCTCGCGAGAATATGTATCGATAAATTAATTAAATTTGTCAAACTTATATATACCACTCTGTAATAACTTAATTCTTTCACAAAGGTTTATCAAAATATTAGATTTTACACTTTTTATGTACTATAATTATTGAAAAATTGATTTTTCAACTACAATTTTTTAAAATATAATATGTCAAAGCTGGTATAACGAAAGTAAAGATTCTTTATGTCGATACGAATCGATCTTCCTATAAGATCAATAAATTTCATTGAAAAGTAAAAAAGCTATGGTTATACTTAATTTTGAAAAATTATTTTTTCGTCTATAACTTCTCAAATTATCATAATTCAACGCTTATATAACGAAAATAAAGATTCTTTATGTCGAGACGAATCGATCTTGCTATAAGATCAGAAAACATTGAAAAATAATAGTCATGGATTTTTAAAATTTTGAAATTAGGAAGAAAGTCATAATTGCTTCACAAAGAAGCAAAGACCTCATTTATTGATCACCAGAGTTGATTACTACTTCACAGCTAGTTTTAAAATCTGTTAATTGTACAATTAGGAAATTATATAATTCGATAAAATTTATACATTTATAAATTTGTATTTTTGGTTAGTCATAGATAATGATAACGAAGCAGAAAACAAGTTATCTAAAATTAGATAATTCTTTAAATAATTGATAAGGCTGCTATAAGAAGGAAAAAGCTCATTGCCCTTTATGAATTAATAGTTAATATTGGTGAGATCGAGAAGTCGCGGTGCAGTTAACGTGGAATAGGTAATGACCTTTGTTATAAGACTCGATTATATATTCTTTCCTGAAGTTTTAGTGCGCACCTCATTGAGCTTGAAATAAAACAAAAAATTATAAGAAATAATCGAAATGCTGTTACTTATGCACCCCATGTTTTTTAGAATTCAACTTTTCTACTATCTTGTAAAAGTTCGTCACAACCCTTCGATTTTGTCATATTTTATTCATACATAATTGTTGCAACAGTCACGCGAAAATCTATACCTTTCTGACCTGCGCAATCTTAACAATCTGTCATTCTCGATTTCTTTCTGCTCTTGTGCACATCATGAGAAACATTGCAAATTGTCTTCTATTCGTTAGAAGATACTCAGTTCCTTGGAGAATTATAAGGCAACTCAATCTTTCATTTTAATCTTCACTAGAAATTTATTTGGAAAGAAGGAAATAAATAAAAATAAATTGATTTATTTGGAATGGAATTTATTTGGCCTACTTTATTACGTCCAAATATTATATTTGTAAGAAATAAAGTAATTTCTGGAAGCTGTAGCGTAATCACAGGTATCGCTTTTATTATACCTTTTAAATTTCGAATTTTACACTCAACATTGAAATATAATTATTTTTTTTTAATTTTACAATGGTTCAAAATGGTACAAATTTATGAACTGGCAACTTTATCACACCAAAACAATTTTACTTTCTTTTTATTAAACTCTGTAGCGGGTTTTTTCAATGAATTAATTTTTTGTAATTATAAAAGCGAGAAATTGCGAAATTTGCCATGGTAGTAAAAAATTATTTAATTGGTAGTAAAAATGAAATTAGATATACTTTTCTAAGTTTAATTCAAATATTCTCAATTCTTATAAATTGATATTGATGAAGAATATCTCACCTAAAGATTAGATGCAATTATGTTAGGATTTTGAAAGAGCAGGGAAGAATTAATTTCTTGTACAATGTGGAACAATTTCACCGTTAGAACCTTTCCTTCAAAAGGAAGCCAGAACAATTTTGCATCTTCAATGAGATAAATTATCATCAGTTTACTGCCGGAATCCTGCATAAGTTACTACTAATTTACCATTTACAAGTTCCTGAACGTCTTCGCAATCTCTTTTAAAGAGAGCTTCTCCTAGAATAAAAATAATGAGTTCGTAGTTTGAAATGTAAGCTGTTACTAGTAATTTTACAAGAAAGTTGGGTGTTAATGTAGCACGACCTGTTTACTGTCTAATCGCGATTATAATATCAGAATTATTTTAATTACACTCGCATGCCGTATTTCAGTGAGACGATTTTTATGCATGTTCTCGGCACACGCAAAAAAAAAGTTGGTGGCGTCTTTATACGAGTTTTTACGATAATAAGAACAGTTCGAGAAATGTGAAAGTGTCCCGCCCAGTGAAGCAATGAGAATTCGATATTTATGTCTAATTACGATTTTTTAAGTTTTATGTATTTTTTAGAAAATTTTAGATTCTAGAATTGATTAAAAAGATGTAAAAATTACGAAATTTCTGTTTCAGAATATTATTAGATAACTGATTTTGGATCTGGATTCGTAATGGTTTTATAAAAAAAGGTATATAATTACCGATGTAGTTATTATTATTTTAAATGTCTTCCAGGCTATATTTTGAGAGAAATAAACAACTCTGGATAAGAAGTCCTTATTGATACGTAACGATATCACTTCATAACCGTTTAGCTCTATAGATGAGCAAAGAGTGAAATCCATTGCCTGTCTGTTCCAGGTTCATGTGTCCAGTTCTCTCATACCCTGAAAACCTATAATAAACAGTAATTCCTATCATTTTCTTTAGACCTTTACTTAAGTTTTCATAATTACATAGAATCTCTTAATTTCAAGCACGAAAAGTTATTCAATTGTTCCTTTTTAATTTTTATTGAATCGAACCAATGAATAAAATTTTTTATGTTTCAACTGCAGCTAGTAATTTAATTATCAGAAAAATCTATTATTAATTTAACTTCCCGAATTCTCTTATACTTCAAGTAAATTTTCATTATGAGAAAACAATCTCTTATTCTTTTACTTCAGTTACAAAAATTATTTAGCAATTAAGATGTTATTTTTCAAATTTACCTGGCTATCTAAAAATGATTTGTTAGTCAAGTTTTTGATAAAAATGTACCAAAATATCAAAATCTTAATATCCCTTTGCAATAAACATTAGTTCTATCCTCATTACATCAGAAAACATTAAAATATCTTTTTATCTCGTTTTTGATGAAAGTCAATCGACTGACTTATTCAAGAAGTAATCCCCTCGCTTTACACCTTATAATTAATTTCGTCCAATTATCCACGTGAAGTAAAAGTACAAAAAAGCAAAAAACGTAGCAGAATGTTCACGTTTTTCGAAATGTGAGAAAAAATAATGTCCCGAATGTCACTCGAAAAAGCTGGGTTGCCGGAGTTGCTCGAAATTTAAAAACCTGTTTGTGGCCCCTGAGCAAATTTCACCGGTTTGATTTCGGGGGGTTCGATAGGTCCGGTCTTTTGCACATCATTATTGGCAAGTGTCTTCCTATACATATCGAACGTGAATAGCATTCATTTTGCGTGGTGAAACTATAATGCGTCGTCCTTCTCGCTTCCGAGGCGAGGGCATATAAGTTGGGATGCTGTGGCCCCAACATCATCAGTACCGAACACACACGATCTGTCTTCCGAGTCGGGAGGTTTAAAAGGTTGATCACCATGCGGTTCGCTTGGACACATGTAAGTCCTATTGATTAATCCATTAATCCCAACTTGCTTTCTAATTTCGATGATCTATTATAATTGGCCGTTGTAATTGCCCCAATTATCACGACTCTCTCTCTAATCTAGCGACATTTATCATAGTAATTTTAGGGCTTTGTTTGTTCGCTTTTATTTGCTCACTCTTGTTTATTCTCTCACTTGTCTCATTATGCAGCCGTTAGTTACTTCTTACGTTATCATTTTCTGGATGTCGGCCAATCAGCCAAGCGAATCGAAAGTTCAAGGAACGACTTGTGCATGCAGTTTGTATTTCATTACCGTCTTCGTCTTTCATGGTCGAGTTCATTCATTCGCGAATAGAAGTCCAAGACTAGACTCCGCAATCATTCAAATTAAATATCATTCAATTGTTTACTTATGTCAGGTATTGTAAAGAAAAGGAGGCTATTCTTTGCAATGTAAATTTCTCTTTCACGTGTTCATTGTGACGGATATGTCGTTAATATTGAAGAAAACCTGTGGTTTAGACATTAGAAATTCCAATAAAAAAATGTTTCAGTTGGAAGAATTCTGCAAAAGTGAAATTGTATAATTAATTGAAAGAGTCGCTAATTATTCTTTTCCGTAATTATAATATTGAAAGATTTATCTGCAAATTGTCATAATTTTATTATTAACTTTGCTCATTAAGACAGTTTCATGATACTATCAAATAATTACTTTCAAATGTCCATTTTTGTCTAGAAAGAAATTTTTATTATTAAGTTAGAAGAGATAAATGTTGTAAAAAAGGTTCAATAGAATTGAAAATGGTACGAAAGTCGCTAAACAAATTGTATATTTAGCTTATCGAAGACAAGTAAATCTAAAATTGAATTCTAGAGTGACTACTTGTACAAATGATAAATTATGAGATTTAATTTACCATGAAGTAGATTTTCTGCGTTATCTAACTGTCATAATAAAAAAATGACAATGATTAATGTTATGAAACTCAATTTATTATCATAGCAAATCGGCTCAATTAATTTCTTATAATAATTTCTAATTACTGGTTCCATTATTATCTGTAATAAATTAAAAGTAATTGCTTTTCTTCGGAACAATATCGTGAACCAATTTAAGTAACCCAACGAATTTGTTCGCGAGAATCATCTGCGTGCGAATATTCGTATTTTCTCTTTTTTTCCGTTTTTCGACAGGACAGTTATTTCCTGCTCCTAGTGACCGTAATTGTGGAGAAAGTGTTTCCGATTTTCCATCATACGCAACTATATCTGCCGTTCATTCAGCAAAGTACAGGTATAGAAACATCAATATAAGTGACTAAAGCAGATGCTCTTAAGCAAGATAGTGAAAGTCCTATTAAAGAATGATTCCTCAATTTGACCACGTGAATTCGACACTCTTCGTTAGGTAACATTCAATTTTTCGAATCCCTGAATATTAATTCACAAAAAAAGTACTGTAATGTACATAAAATGTATACATATTAGCAAACCTCCATAATTTGATGTACGACATTAAATTCCATTACGTCATAGGATCCGTTATGTTAAAAGCTAATCCGATAATCATTTCGTTGCGTGGAAGGTACACATTTTACGATCAGAGACCGAAATAATCAATAAACTTACTAAAAAAGAATTTCTCTAATTCGGTAAAATTTTGAATACAATAATAATTCAAGTTGAAGAAATCGAAAATTGATTCTCTTATCTAGTGAAAAGAAATTGAAAATCTAACTTCAAAGTAGACACTTTATTCTGAAAGGCAATTTACTCGCAGTATCGATTTCTGAAGATTCAATTACTTTCTGGAATACCTTTTATTTTGTTGAATGAATACGTAAGAGAGAAAAGTGCAGATTCCTCTTGAGGATATACCGATACCCGACCAGAGTCAAGTCCGCATATTAGTCTCAAAACAGGTTTCATCCGATGCATTTCGCATTTTCACCGCTTTCTTCCATCAGAAACCTCCAATGCGTATAAGGCATTTTTATATTGAACTGTAGTGACATCATTATAGAAAAACAGACGTATGTGTGATATATCCACTTCTAAGGATCTTAACTGTATTTGTTATGGGAAAAGAAGAGAGAATTGTGTAGGCAACATAATGCGATATGCGAATCACGTGGATATCAAGACGCGTTTAATATATTCTACCATGAAATGAGACATTAATTTTACGATGACATTCTTCTCCGGAAGTACATTTGCTGCAGAAACCAATGAATTTATTCTTCAGATAAAAGTTACTTTTTTTTCACAAATTAAAATATCTTTAAAGATGAAAAGCTTTGTTATAAAAAACATAAGTTGACAATGCAAAAAGAATAGAATGATTAAAATATAATTTATAAGAGGGAGTTGGCAAAAAAGTGAAATTTAACCAGTTCCAGACGAGAGTGAAAAAGTAATTTAGTGTCCAACTTTTGGGTTCTTTGAGCGAGGCGAAAGTATGAAAGTATGAATTATATTTAGAAGAATCCCGTAGCAGACAAAAATCTCATGATCTTTTTTCATTTATATATAAAAAAATGATATATAAATTTTAAGTTGTATAAAATATTAAGTATATATTCAATTTCAGATACTCTTTGCGCTGCTGGTTGTTGGAACGAGCCTGGCCTCTGAATTGAACGATGAGCTCGACAGTGAAAGGCAAGTCGAAAAGGTCGAAGACAGCTCCAATCAAGATGCATTGCTTGACCTTGACGATGAACTCAAGGACCTTGAAGATAGACTCAAGGGTGATCTAGACAACAGTGACCTTCCCATTTTACCTCCATTAATTCTCCTAGACTTTACGAATGGTACCAACTCAACAGATGAGAAATCAAAGCGGACGATCAATGGAAACTTGGGCTACGGTTTTCAAGGAAATAATCTCTTCTCAGGAAAATATAACTACTATTTTCCGGCTGGAAAATCTGGAACAACAGTTAGCATTGAGGAATCCATCAGTCCCTTTTTGCCAAAGACTATTATCGAAAGGGTGAAGCCAATATCGGTAGAACCGGAGAATTCTAAGTATAATGGTGATCGAAGGGAAAATCAATTCTTTGCCAAAAATGGTAGTCCTGGCTCTGTTCGGAATCATCAAGTAACATCCGCTAATCATCAGTATAGTAACACACAAGCCATATTTGGTCAAAGAACAAAACTGCAGAAAACTACAGCTAATTTGAGATCTTTGGCTGGTCTATCAACAACTCCGAGGACACACTTAAGCCCTTATACAACTGCAAGTCCTGATTTGCAGTCCTACAACTCTTTTTCTTCTACTCAAAGACCTACTAATCGTCCTACTTATCAGTCTACTTTTCAACCAAATGGCTATTCCCCTGAAGTCAATTATGTAAGTTCCACAACGGAGAGATCACTTTATGATGAGTATTCTACTCCAGCACCAATTCAATCTCAACACATTACTCCAGCTGCATATCATGCAAACTACAATTTTGATCCTTATAGTTCTCAAAGAACAATTTTGGAACCAGCTTCAGCTCCCAAGCAAGCTAGTCCCGTTGATGATTACTATGCGGCCTCTTTGGAAGCATTGGGTAATTATCCAAGATATACAGTGGAAAATGGTGTTAGGTATGAGCATAAGATCGTTTGGAAGTATCCTGATGGAAGAGTTTCAGACTCTCCTCCTCCTTCCTCTCCTTCTCCAACCTCATACTTAAATCCTTATTCTGAGTATCCGTCTCAGAAACCAGCACCTACCTCGAATTACCAAAATATCAGATACAACAGCAGACCAAACTATCAACAACAACAACAGCATCAGCATATACAACAGCAACATAATTACAATCTTGCTTCACAGTCGATTTACTCCCAGAGACCAGCTCAATTTCCAAATCAGGAATCTGAAGTTCAAAAGGGCAATCAGTTTGTTTCCTCAGCTTCATTTCCACAACAACCTGCAGACTCCTCTCTTCCCTACGAGGTTGTCTATCAAAATCCTTACAGTACTAAACAGAATCTAAGACACGGAGTGCATGGTTTTTCATCATCGCAATATACTTCTGGCTCACGAGTTGGTCAGAGGAATCCTTATCATTCTAAAAAATCTAGTAGACCTGTTCCAAAATATGCTGTCAATAGTCCAAATGCAGAGTATGTTGGTACTACCGAAAGCCCATCAAAAACTGGGACAACTGAGTCATCAAAATTATTCACCCCCAGTGGTCAACTCTCGTCGACTGTTCTTTCTAAATACACTCCAGATGCTCAACGTTATTTAAGCAAGGTATTCGGATCAGAAAAACATCCTGCTAGAAATAGTTACGGAGGCAAGGTTGATCATCAATATTCTGATTTACTGAAGTACAACCCTTCAATTTCACAATATATCAAGAATCCTTCGTCGATTTTGAACGCTCAGCCGACTTTCGTTCAAGCTGGAAACTCTTTGATCCCAGTCATCATTCTTAGAGTTGATGGTGCGCCACCTGTTCAGCCAAAAGCCACTCCGAATATTAATTTGAAGGCTCTTCTGCAACAATATCTAACTCAATATGCGCAGGGTCTCAGTGACATGACTCAGGACTCAAGTTATGAGTTGGGAAATGATTATTATGCAAAGTCTCAAGCTTCTGAGGCAAGAAATCCTATTTCGGATTTGACAGAGTTGACTCAGAGTCTAAGCCAGTTTTCTCAGGACCCAACTATTGCTACTGAGTTAAGTACTGAGTATCAAAGTAGATTTCCACAGAATAGGGTATATGATAGAAGACAGTATGAACCGAGTGGTTATGTACCCATTTTAAAACAAGGACAGCGGCAAGAACAGAGTGAAGAAGATAGAATTATTGAAACTGTTAATAGGTACACAAGTCAGGGCAAGAAGCCGCAAAAAGTTAAGAGTGTTCAGATCATTGAGGATCCTAGGTACACCTCTTACAAGAGTAGTTAATAATTTGAACTGATTGATTTAAGTTTCTGGTTGTTGTGATTGTGATTTTTAAGTACTTTATAAATGTACGAATACTTGGGCTTATTCTTTAAAAAACTCATGATGACGGTAAAAAGGTAAAATTAGAATCGATTTATTAAATTAGAATTGACAAAATTTTGAGCATCTTATATTGATGTGAGGTCTTATTCCATATTTATTATAGAGGAATCTTAAATTATCCATATTCACTTTTCTTGACATTCCAGTAGTACTTAAAATTCATCAGACTGAAGCTTCAAACTTCTATTCTGGCAAACTTTTTTTTTCGATTCTTTTGTTTCCAAAAAATAGAAACCATTGTTTTTGTTTTTTTTTAAATTATTGGTAGCGGAGGTTTTTGATTTTTTGAACTCTAAAGAACCATTAATAATAAATAAAAAATAAACGTTTCTTGGCTTTATTTTTAGAACATTAGAAACATAAAAACGTCTGAAACTTCAGTCCAATTTAAAATTCAATAACTGATTATCTTTCAGTAAATATTGTATTAGGCCCATTATATTTATACGGACATTTTTATGCGATTGGTGATAAGCACTAATTATTACAAATATTTCAACCATACAAGGTTAAACAAATTGTATCTATTACGTTATATTTACTCATTATTGTACCTGAATCTACTAAATCTTATACTAGAATGATGACAGGATTCTGTGTTAGATGTATATTCTCCCTTTTCGGAGGAATTTTTTTAAAGTTCATATAAAATTATAAAATCCTCAGTGCCGTAACCAGAAAGACACACGATTTCTGGTTACGGCCTTGAAAATCCTCTCTTCAGAAAGTGAGGATATCTCAGTTTGTGTATTGTGTTACTTTATTGTGTTTGAAAGCTGCTCAAGTGAGTTTTCGTGCCATGTGCAGATTAAAAGAAAAACTTCGTTTGGTTAGTATAATTTTTATTAGACTTGCATACCAACAATTTTTTGATGAAGTCAAGATTTGTTCAAAACATGATCATTTGAGTTCAAAACTTGATGAAGCTATAGACTGAAGTTTTAATCTCTGCTGATATTTTTGAAAATTTTCGAAATTCTCGGCATGCAGCTCTAATTTTTATGATTAATTAGTTTTTAAAAAAGAGATGTGCAATATGAAGTTATTATTATTATATGTACCAGATTTTGATTTTGCATGAATGTATCAAGTATAACGGTTGATTCGTTTACGAGATATCAAATAAGTGAGAAAAAAAAACTACTGCTTACGGGTACTTTGCAAAGATAGCCAAATTTTCACACTTCAAAATGGTACCTTTTAAAAAAATAGCTCCTAAGAAACTTTTTATATGTATTATAATTTTGACGCATTATTTTACATTGTAACAATAATAGAATGAGTAAAAAAATTACTGAAAATTGTACAATTATTTATTATACCATTATCCTTTTAAGCGACATATATTTGATATAAATCTGAAAGCGTAAACAATTTTGATAAAATAGGTAAAGGAAACAGCAATTAATGTGATTAAAAAATACAGATTTAACACTAGTTAGAGTTGGACTGAAAATGAGAAGATTCATAATTATAAAGAGTAAAAGTCCAGCTATAAACTGTTCCCACTTACTGAAGATTTATTTAAACAATATTAATACAAGTACCAAAAGAAAAAAAGTAAATAGAAGTGAATAAATTGTTATATCTCATAGTGCATAAAATTAAACGTTCAATGTGTGGAAACTATTAGAACCATTAACGATATAACTTGTTTGAATTTAATGGCTTCCTGTATTGTAAGAGGGCATCACTTTGCCCCCATCTTTAATTTAACACCTCCACCTTTTCATTAGATTCGTTGGAAATTAATCACATTTAATTGCCAGCAGCTCAAATGTCTACGGTGACTATTGGACGATGTTAGTTTTATGTTTTCACAAGCAAGTTCTGATGATATCTCAAAATTCATTTGCGGTAATTAGCCACAGTCGGAAGACTGTTTACACAGTAAAAATCTCAAGTCTTGAGTGATGTGATTATCACTCAAGTGAACAGCAATTTTTCCCATATATTTCAGATGTGCTTACGAGGATCGCGCCCAGTGAACATAATGTGTGTGTTCTAGAGCGCATAGAATCTTGCTTGGAAAAGTAATGACTATCTAGCGTTAATTCGTAATTCAAAACAGAACTGAAGATATTTTTTTTTTTCACTTTTAATTGACAATTTGAATGATCAGATTTAAATATCATTGGCTGTCTTTTCTGCTATGGAAGGCAATGAGAGATCGATGGGCTAGAAAAAGTGGAAAACGAAAGTATGCATGTATCTCATGTATTCCCATTCATTAAAGATGATTCTTTTATTTTTTGTTTTGTAATTTCCTGTTCTAGACTCTTCACTAGGTGTGAGGAGAAAAGTGGATATCCCAGCACAAGAATACTCAAGTGGGCTGTTTTTGTTGCTTTAACTTTAGCTCGTTTCATACTTGTTGATTCGTATAATAAAGACGATCCCTACATCCTCACTTAAAAAGACAAGACTTTTCAGACTGCGGTCGCGTGTAGTGAATGAAAGTATCCTGGCTCTGGTGGACTATAGGATAATATTTAGAACGATATTTTTCACTTGGTTACCAGAGTGTATAAAGAAAATCGCGTATCTACTATGTGGCTCAGTTCTCGTGTAGAGGTCCACGTCGTTAGATCTTTTAGAGACGTTCAGGGAAAACGAGTGGTTCAGATCAATGTGTACTAAAAATTCGATGTGCTACGTGATTAGAAAATAAAAGAAGAACGTAGCGAATGATTTTGTGAGGACAATGTATTTTTACCATGTAAGTAGTCGCAAACATCGGAAAATTATAAGAATGGGAAAAAGTGATGTTCTTGTGATAGTGATGCAATCAACAGTGGATGGATTATTCTAATATTTTATGTTGCGCGACTAAAGTTTAGTTTGCATGTTTTTTTACCGGCTATGAATATTCTGGAGGTGGTATGTTTAGCGTATTTGAATACTATGGTACGCAAGATATTTCATAAGAAATTGGATCTAAAACTATAATTCACGTAACATTTAGGCCCCATTAATTTTTGAAATTCAAAAAAATATCCAATCCGAATATTGGTTTTATTATATACTGTTTTACAAACTCAAACAGAGGACGTTTATTTACTATATCACTGTTGGAAAAATCTTTATGAAATTTTATAATCTATATGATGTATGTGTATTAAAATGAATATACGTAGATTATTTCCAATGTAAAATTATTAACGTTAATGCACAAACAAATAAAAACAAATAACTACAAATTTTCATATAGGTTTTTTTAACAGTGTTACGCAAGCACTTTTCTTTTCAAAAATCCTATTGGAATTCATTGTTAAATCGACTAATAATTTATAATTATTTCTAGTGATTAAAAATAAGTGGATTTTTCTAATCTTCTATTCTGAAATGTACGTGTCACTCATATGATATAAAACTTCAAAAAGTACCTATTACTTGGTATTAATAATTTGCGTAAATAATTGTTTTGGATATGGAATAGATAAAGACTTCTTAATCCATAATCGAGGTTAAGTTAATTATTTTTTTTATTGAATAATGCAGATTCTAACTGAGAATTCTCCTGTAGAATTTTATGAAAAGGATACATATTATCAAATGAATTTTCGGAAAAATCAAATAACTAATTATTTCTGCTGCCAAGATTTTCAATTTGTAACACTATCTCTGATACATATTATTGCCTGACAATAAAACAAAAGTTTCCGGTACATATAATTTGCTAGAAACGTGCAGAAAGTTGTATTCGATAATTAGTATCTTTTATCGCATCTTCGTTTTGCTCGAAATCTCGGACTGGAATTTCACTTCAGATCACATCAGTAGTTTAGTAGAACATCCGCAATTAAATTTATTCATAAATTAATTTTGCTAAAGACACAGTTTTCAAAAATGCGCTCACTGTACCAATCCCCTACATTTACATAAGATTTTTTCTTGACAGCATTTATTCATATGGATATGTTAAAAAAATTTGCTATAAAAAAGCTGTTCGACAATGTTTAACAATGATAATTAAATGTTTTAAGAATGAAAAATTTTCCTTTAATTGTATGATAAAAAAATAATCACATTAGTTAAATCATCTCAAAACTGAATCAGAGGAAAAGTGTTCAAACTCCCTACTCGCGTTCGTGTGAAACTCCACTGATTTTCATCTTTTTAAAAGGAATTTGTTAATGACGAAAAAAGGGAAAGGAAATTATGTGCTTATCGTAGATTTTCCACCAGTTTAAAGTATACGTTAATTTGTACTTGCTACATAAGCGAGACTCGCGTTCGTGTGAAACTCCATGAAGTTTTGGTTCCGTGCACATCCAGTTCTTATTTTTATAACATGCGTGCTTGCTCACATTTTACTTTTCCATTTTTCTTTTCTCTTCTAGGTCACACCCTTGATTTTCAAATGCAGTTATGAATTATTCTAAAAATTGAGTCTGATCTCTATAAAACACAATTTAATAAATTGATATAATCATAATAGAAATTTTTCAGAAAATATAGTTATCATCAAATTTGTACTATCGAAGACTTATTTATTTAAGAGTAAAGTTATTGTTTATCCAAATAAAATTCCTACCTCAGTACAACAGATATTATCATCAATTTTAACATATTTTGAATGTTTTTTTTTTTACACGAGAATGTGTTTTGCTTATTTTAAAATGTATACGGTCTAATAACCGGAGAAAGGAGATGTCCTCTAATTGTACCAGACACTACATTAAAAACGAAAAGTCACCCTGTTAATGTCACTAAAGATTACTTTCAGTTTTGGTAAATGATACCGGATGGATAATGTTTTATACAAGAATTTTTTCAACCATTTTGACTACTGAACAAAATATCCTCTTTAAATATACGAGAACGATCGCGCGCTTGAGCGCGCGTGTTTCGTATTTGAAATATTTTACGTCATATTTTACGTCATTAGGCTTACTGCTCACTTTATGCGTAACCAGGCGTTATGCATGAAGTTAGCCGAAATGCATGTCCTTTTTAGAATAGGATCTGTTATAAAAAATTCACATGATAAAATAAGATTGCGAGTAAAAGAAAACATTTATTTGGTGTATAATAAAGTAATCATATATTTCTTTTCGATGATTTATAAAGTACGCATTTTGAGTGACTGCTAAATTATCCCATTACTGAGATTTAATGCTTACAGGTTCTATACTTTCAAAAATTACGATTTTGGCAAAAAATGTAGAATCTTGTGTGTATCTTAATTGTGGCTAGTTTTTAGTCACGAAATTACAGGACTGTTCATTTTTACATAATCAATAAATTGATTTATAGTTTGGTGTCTAAAGCGGAGTTTATAAATTCATCATCTGTCAAAGTTTTTATCATTTTATTGCAATTTCTTTATTATCTAAGATAAAGATTCGAAATACACCAAAGAATTTAATGTGACTGACACTCGATCAAATAACTCTGATGATTGAATCCCAGCGGGGTTTTTTTTATAAGGCCGACAGAGGTGGGAAAGTACTTTTTATGTGATTGCCAGAAACAATTCGCTTGTCATAAAAACAACAAGACTGCGTAATCGATCAATCTTTCTGAGCCGGAAGAAATTATATGTTTATTTTCTAACTTCTTTTACATTGCCGTGTCGAAATTCTCACACTTCCAAGACATTTAATAAGAAATAAAATTGAAAATTTATAACAATATCATTCTAATTCTGAAACCTTTTTTTAGGCGGTCCTTCTACTAGTGAGCTGGTCATGCGTGAGAGGAGCGGAGGACAGAAAGCAGGATGTCATCCTCGATCAGATTGCACTCGACTCGAAAACAGAAGTCGAAAAAACTCCACATGCACTTTCGGACGTCACTTTACAAAATTTCTCATCAAATGCAACGGTCCGCAGTGCAGAAAGAGTGACTCTTCACTATGAGAATTCAAATGGGTTTGTTCCGATAATAATTTCCGAGAAACGAGTAGGAAAAAATTTGATGGCAGTCGACAAGCTCACAAATGAAACCGAGAAGAAGAAAAGTGAAAGCCTCCTGGAAAATGATCCAGGTTATTCATCAGAAGTTAGAATTTTTTTAAATCTGCCTCGACCAGGTGCAAATCGCCGATCATTTGATTCTGGCGATAGGCGGAGTGATTTTGAGATACTAAAGGTGGATAATGATACACCTGAGGTGGCAAACTACCAGGAATTTTTCGAGAATGTACAAAGTGTCATGAACAAGAGTCGTGATCCTGCTGATATCGATAAAAAGAGACCACAGAAAAGCAGGAGTAGAGATCGAGGTAAAAAAGTGCAGAGTTATATGGAGATATATGGGGTTGATTCTAGTCGAGACAGTGGAGATTCTTACAATCGTCATCATCCGTTAAGTTCACACAACAGTAATCAGTTCAAGTCTAATTACAACTCAGAGAAAGTAAACAATAATTACCATGAGCAAGACATGTCAGGTTATAATCATCAACGCAACATCCCGCCAAAAGAGAAACTGACTATGCCAAGGACAAATTACAATCTAAGACAACCTGGTGGCGATAAGAAATCAGTAAAAAGTGAAGGTTTTCTTAAATCGACCAGTACAAACATCCAAAGAAAGAAAAATCCAGCAACGGATGTTCAACCTAATGATTATAAAGTGGATATTAAACTTGGCACTCAATCTCCAAGTTCCAATACTTCATCTTCAGATTTAGAGGAGAATTTAGGCAATCCTTCCGATTCATTAAATGCGCAAACTTCAAAAGTGTACGTTCAAGATACTAGTTTGGTTCAGCAGGGAAATAGTCGTCATTATGAAAGATCTGAAGATTCTCGAGATTTTTCAGATGAAAATGTCGATTATCCAGATATTACGGAAAAGCCAAGGAGGCTTCATAAAAGCAGACGACGACCACAGATTTCTGAATTGTCAAGGAAGCTTCCAAAGGAACATCGTGGAAGTTATTCACAAGACACTGATGAGAGGAAACGAGAGAATTTATCAAGAGCGAAACAACGATATAGGCAAAGAAATAAATATAATAATTGGGACGAGGAAGGTCGTTACCAAGTTCAAGAAGAAAATAGTGACAACGAAGAGAAACCATTGGAGAATTCAGAATCAGATATAGATAATGTTAATTCTCAAAATCAGAATTCTGAGTCAACAGATACTTGGAACCAGGTTGGTCAAAATGTAGAGATATCGCACTCGAATGGTTACGAAGTAGACCAAATTGAAAAACCAAAATTGCTATTTCCTGTTAATGTGAATTTGGTACCTCTTTCACAGTTTGATCATCAAACTGCATTAGGGAACAGTCAAGGATTTGATGTTACCAATGCAATGATTCAAAATTTCGGGGCTGGTATGTCAATAATCAGCACTACAGCTCCTTTTGCCAGTACACCTACTCAAAATTTGGTTACCAGGAATGGACAAAATATTAAAAATAATAGAGGAGTATCAGATATCATTTTAGGTCAAAGCACTTTGCAAAATCCTGTCTCTATTTTTCTGCCTCAAGGACAGAAGATACAAAATGGAAGAACACAGTACATCCAAAGCACAGTTACTCCTCTTTTCACAGTTACTCAAAATGTGAATCCAACTCCTCGCACTCTATCTTCGACCACCTCGAGATCACCATATATGTCTTCTTCAACACCAAGTCCAGCTTTCCAACAAGTGACTTTGAATGGAAATCAAATCTTGGTCCCACAACCAACACTACAAACTCTTTCCACTATGCTTCAAAATGGAAATTCGAATGTTCAGGTTCATTCTCATGGTCTTCAGGGTCAAAATATAGTTCATCTACAGAACATCCCATCAGCACCTACTACCCAAAATCCAGTCATCCAAAGGTATTCTTCTTCTGGAGGTGGTCAATATTTAGCAACTGCTAGCTTATCAGTCGGTAATGAAGCACAAAAGTCAAACCAACAAAAAGGACTTCTCCAAACGGAACAAGTGGTTCCAGCGTTTTATACCGGCCTTTACTTGAATAATCAAAATCAAGTACAACAAAACCCTCAGAATTTTATTGTTACTAGGCCAAGGGATAATGCGCAGATACAAAAAGCTACCAATGACGCATTCATGAGTTCTATGAAAGATTTGCAAATGCAGATTCAAAGGAATCAGTTACAGAATTCAGTACAGGCAGTTGATAGTATTGGAAGCACGAGTAATACCAATGTGAATGCAGTTAATGCTATTGCTGGTATACCAATTAATTTTCTTAGAGCACAATTGCCAATTATGGCTACTAAGAATGTTGAGATAGTGAATCCTAATATCAAACCTAGTCCTGTTGATTTTACCATATACAATCCTGTGACTCCTATCAATCAATATACTGCGATGTACACCACTCCAATTCCAATTGTCAGCACATCTAGTTTTGTGACAGCAAGACCAGCTCCTGCACCCACCACTGCAGAATCCGTTCATGTTAATAACTACGTAGATTCCCTGACGGAATTTGGTACTAAATCACCTCCGGTTAACATGTTTAATCCCATCAACTTTGTACCAAACGAAGATCTTGTCAAGAGCCAGACAGTCTTAAACAGCAGACCTCCCCAAAATGAAATTTTGCAACAAAATCTGAACCTTGTGCCTATTCTCCCAGGAGGAAACTTTTTCAAACATACTCAAGGGGCACAAGCCAGTTTAGTCAATAAGCCGAAGCTACATTCTGATCTTGCCAAGTACGCTGAGGAAATGTTGAAGGAATCTTTAAGAACGATGTACAGCTCCCACAAATGGAACAAGGATCAAAAAGTTCTGGGAAATATTAGCATTGCAGATACTTCTGAAATGGCTAAATTAAGGAACGAATTACTGAGGCTTAAGTCTTCGAATTTTGAATCTAAACCATATAAGGATGTTCTGGAAGCTCATCAAACGGAAAATAAGGTGCGGACACTAAGACCGGATAACGACTCCAGTAAACCAGCGTTTTCTATTGAACAGATAGAACAGATTTTGAAGGATGATCTGAATCTTCACTCGTCAGATTATTTCGGAAAACCAGAATTTGATTCGGAAGGGAACAATTTCAGAATCAATGATTACCTCACACCACCTAAACCAAATTCTTTCTTGTCGAAAAGTCCTTTCCATGATAAACCAATAAAAAAACGACCTGGTTCTGGTCCTCCAGGGTTCAACAGATCGCGTCCCAGAAAAGGTGGCTTTAATTCAAAACCAGCTGGACCAGAAGCTTCTGCTTCGAATAATTTTGAGTTCAATTTTGAATCTCCTCGGTTTAGAAACAGGCCTCACTTCGACCGTGACGTTAGTGACAGACCAGGACGTCATAACAGCCATTCTAAGTTCCGAAAGAAGAGTCCAGGTTTCGACAATTATCCAACTTTCACTACCTCGTCGCCAGACAATGACCAGAGGACATCGAGTAAAGAAGTTTATGATGTTAACCACCCCAGGTTTCACAATCTCCTTGGACTCTGGATGAAGAACAAGAGGTTGCCGCCTGGAAGTTCTCAAAGTTTTCAAACTTATCCAAACAACAGAGACAGGGACAACTTTGCTCAACTTCTTGAGAATGAGAAATTAAGATTGGAACATTCGTTTTATAATGATGCTATGCAAGGTTTCCAGAAGAAATCTGATCCTACGAAGTCTGCTCAACAGCAAAACGGGAATCGAAATTTTCGAAAAGGATCGGTGAAGTCTTAAATTGTTCAAAGCATGTAACCTTAGACTGACAAAATATTTAGAGAATAAGCAAATGGATCTTTGGTAATTTTTGAAGATGTACAGAGACTGGAAAACTTGGATCTATAGAAACTTGTTACAAATAATTATATCGTTTTCAATTTATATGTTACGTCTAGTTTTTCTAGTGCTATAATTTGTAAGTTCATGTGTGCACTGTGTAAATGTGTAACTTTTATATCATTATTGTAATTCTTTTTAATGTATATGTCGAAATGAATGATTTTTCTGTAACGTGTGGTGTGAGATTGTTAACTATTGTAATTTGGTAAATGGTGATAAAAATCGTGACTATTCCAAACAGAACTATTTGGTTTATATTTTTCAATTTTAATTTAGTTACAAAATCTTTAAAATATATTTTAATAATGTATTTATGAATCTATCTTATTTTGTACTATAAAAATGTTTTGACTACAAAAAATGTCACTGTCTGCTAATTAGAAATCGATGGAATTCCTCTTGTAATATTCATAGGACGATAGTATAAATTAAAATTTGGTATCTTACTAAGAAGTAATTTTTGCTTTTACAGTTCAGTCACGTTTCACATCGTGTATTCGTAAAACTCATAAATATTTTCATTTGTGCTTAGATTTAATTTCCCTTTCCTATACCAAATAAAACTTCGTATTAACGTTAGTACGAAAAAAAAAAAAAAATTATAATCGCACTTCGTATTAATAGTTCTTTTCTAAAAGAATAGGCAATTATAATCACAAGTTGATTTAAATAATAGAATAATCAATTTTTACATATTGTTCATAAAACACAACCATAAATAAAATTCGATACTGTCATTATTTAAGAATCATATTGTATTGCATTGTATAAATAAACTTAATAAAAACCTGTTAAGTCTTCTCTTTATTATTGTAGAGAATAAATAAGATGGAAATAATCAGAATTTATTATTTATATGTATAATGGACTTCTTATGAAGTATCGTAATCAATTGATCTGTTCTGAAAACCTTCTTTGCTGTTTTCCTTGCTTCATTTTCTCTAAGAAGGACGTAGGAACTAGAACTGAACAGATGTATTGTGCAAAGTCCATTCGAAAATATTTTCTCTCATTGAGGAGTTTTGCAAGAACCTGAAAATAATTACACTTTTAGTGTTATCGTTGAAAACTTGAAACGGAGAAGTCTACGTTTCACTTCATTGCTGGATATTCAACCGTCCAGAAAATAATAGCAATTGCATAATTTATATTAACTTCCTGAGATAAAAGCCTGCTATGGTCTATTTGTATAAATATTATATAATATATTTATTCATTGAAATTTTATTTCATTTAATATGTAATCTGTGATTGTGACTAATCTCTTTTGTATAATAATAATAGTTCTTCTAATATATTAAATTTATTGATTATAAATCTTATCTTGTCAGGCGAATTTAAAATACGATAAAACGTATAACTGTAATCTGTTAAATACGATTTGTTTTCATGCTTCTACGATCAGTGAACAAAGTCATGGTTCAAGTCCAATATTCTTTTTCATGCATTCCAATGCATTTATAAGCCACTCAAGTAGTGAATGGATGCTGACTTTTGCAAGCAAAAATTACACAGGTGTCATTCATTCACCTTTCTTCGGAAAATAATTCACTTACAAAGAAAAAGAATTATAAAGATGTACACAATTTGTTAAGCGATAAAAAATAAATAAAATACACAATAAAAGCGATAAAAAATATTTTCTTGTATTTTCTACATCTAAATTTTGATTTCATTCTCACTACTACAAAAACTGCTAAATACTTTAAATTAAAAATTTTTAATTGAAATGAAAGATTTTATAATTGTATGAGTTACATACATGAAGGTAAAGTTATAGGTAAATCATTCCTAAAAGAGGACTTTTAAAATTACTTGAGTGCAAACTGGGTTGTCTACACATTACCTTACACTTTCTATTCAAGAGTATATTTATTAAATTACAGAGTAAGAATTAGTAATAGCAAATATTCAAATAAATTATGTTGAAAAGGTTAAATTATGTTATTTTTGGTTTACGTATTTTCAACGCGTTATTTATTGTCTCAGATTTTATATCATTGACTACTTTCTTCCTCTAGTTTTTATTACAATACTTTAGGACCTATAACACACCGAGATAAAATTGGAGAGAATCGTGATTCATTAGTATTGTAGGAATTATAACAATAAAAACGAATAATGACTCCGATACTTTCCTTGCACTTTCGATATGAAAATATCGACTTTTCAGTCAAATATAAGGTGAGAGAAAACATGCAGACAGTATAGCATTGAATAAAACATCGGAGATAAAAAAAATCCAACCGAAATATTACAAAAAGTATTATTTGAAATTTTTGTCTTTGCTTATTTAAATGTAAATTAAGAGACTTATGAAATGTAAAGTAAATCTAATGTTGAAATTTCTTTTCCCAGGTATAAACCTGGATTTTTCTAGTAGTTAGATAAGCTTCTGCACACAAATTCCATCAGTAAATTGAATTTGGTCACACGCAACTTCATCCAAGGTTTAATTATGTACCCATGGATCTTGCACGATTCGTAAATCACAAAATTCTTAGACATTTAGCGCTTGCGAATAATCAATGGGAAAAGAATTGTCGCAATAACTGTAAAAATCTCTGACGAAACTAATGACATTTTAAGAAAAAAGTGCTGTTTATGTAACTAATTATTTATTTGTAAAGCTGGTGAAA
>CAJFCO010000047.1:1120797-1161340 GCA_904066015.1 Synergus gifuensis
TTCCACAACACATTTCTTAATTAAATATTGTATTCAAAACTTAATGTTTTAAATTGTTATGCATGCTTGCTTGCAGATCCTACACATAACGCTACTATTAGCAGTAGCTGTAGCCCCATCATATAGTGAAAATAAGACAGCATCAGTAGGATCTACTAAAACAGCAGCAGCATCAGCAACTCCAGATACACCAATAAAACTCACGACTGTTAAAATCGTTGACGTGACAAATGCATCAGAAGATAATTCACCCACAGCAAAACCGAAGCGAGGACTCGAGGGAGGAAGCTCTTCCTTTGAAAACGCAAGAGACTTTGATAAAAGGATAGATCCAAATTTCAGCAGTTCATTGACATCTTTCGACGATTTACCAGCTGGTCTCGTTCCATCAGACACAGTAGCAGGATTTACCGATGGAAAATCTAGTTCGAAAGAATCATTTGATCTGGATGACATCGACATCAAGCCAAACCCGTCTTTCGATATTGATGAACCTGGAGAAGGTGGTTCTTCTTTCAATATTGAAGCAGCAGGTATCAAGGACACTACATCCTTTGACATCGATTCTCCTTCCTTTAGTCTTGATGGTGCTTCCTTCAGCATTGACGGTGCTACCTTCAATCTAGACAGTCCTACCTTTGACATTGATGGAGCTGGTCTCAAAAATGATCCTTCATTTGGCATTGGGAACACTGGTTTTGATATCGATGGACCTACTGTCAAGAATGTTCCTTCCTTCGAAGTAGACTTTCCGAGTACAAAAAGAAGTCTTTCATACACCCAAGATTCCATCGTCAGAAGTAGTAGTCCATCTTTTAGTATAGAGCCTGCTAGCCTAGGAAACAGCCCTTACAAATCGGAAAATTATAAGTCAGATGGTTACAATGATTACAAATCAGAATCTTATCAGAAACCAGAAGCTTCTAGTCCTCGAAGCATATCTTCCAACAGTCCAAAACACAATTCTCTTCCTAAGAAAAATTATTATCATAACACTTACACCACGCCTGGAAATTCATACTCAAAGGAGTATCCGAAAGCAGTTTATAGTTCTACATCTCCAGGAGCTATTTACAGTGACAGGGGTCAATATGCAGGAAACCATGCGACTCCAAACAGTCGAGTCTATAATAGTTATATTACCACTCCTTATTACGAAAATTACGTTACTCCAACTTCTTCCAAAAGTATTTCAAATCGTCCAAGAGCAATATCGAAAATCAAATCTCCGTACAACAATCCATCAGAAGTTTCGTCCACAACAAAAATCCAAGGCGTGTCAACATATGGCACCCCAGTTCAGAATTCATTCAAAAATAACTTGTTTGTTGGTCAAGGATTTGGAGAAGATTATGCCGCCTTTCAAAATTTGAACCAGAATTCCTTTCCTCAGGGTGGTAGCAGTGGATCCCTGCAGTTTGGAGGGTCACAGACTCAAGTACCAGTCTACAAGTCCCAGTACTCCAATCCAAAAAACCCTCAACAGGGTTACGCACCTGCTCACCAGGGTGCGATTAGTTTTTCGCCATCGAGTCAATCATTTGAAAAATTATCTCAGAACCTGGCGTACACCAATAGTCCGTTAGAATACAATAACAAGAGGGCAACGTCCTTACCAGTGGTTCAACTTCCAGACAGTCCGAATTTTTCAGGTTTCATTCAAGCCCTTGAATCAGAACCAATTGTTCTGACTACTGGAAGCAATCTTAACTTACAAAATGCACCTAACTTTGGATTATCCTTTAACTTTGGAAAGCCGAATGGAAACCAACCTTTCTTAACAACTACTGATAGTTATCAACAACCACAAGTTTTACCGGTTCAGAGTTCCAGCAGTACACCTCAATTTCCACAATATAAGGGGGCTAGTATTAAAGCCCTCTCGACGAATGATTACAGAAAACCAGCTGGCAGTTATCAGCCGCTAGAAAGTCAGCCTCAGTTGCATTTTAATGCAAATGATAAGACACTTAGCAGACCTCAAGAATATTCTGTGCCTCAGTCTCATGAGAGAATAAAAGAAGATGTTGAAATTATTAAGAATAATAAAAAAGCTCCAGTTCCACAAAACGATGACGAGGAAGAGGAACAAGATGACGATGATGAAAATGATGATGAATTAGACGAAGGTTGGTACTAATCATGTGCTCATTCAAATGTAATTTAATCTCGAGTGTAAAGAATGTAATAAAGAATAAAAAATGTATTGCATGTAACCCCGTAAATTATAATGTTCTAGGGTACAAATCTCTTGAACGAGAATATGGACCACAATCTGATGAAGATGATAGCTCAGAACCCCAAATTGAGGACAGAGATAATGGCGATGGTTCATCAGAAAGCTACTCAGAGGAACCAGAATATACAAGTATAATGCCACCAATGGGTCCATTTGTTTTTAAACCATATGATGAAAAAGTTGGAAGGTTGCATGAATTTGTACGACAACCTGAACCAGAAAACCGTTTTTCAGAAGATGCCAGCGAAGAAGATGATGAGGAATATTCACAACAAACTCACTCGCCAGCGAAGTCTCCAATTGTTGCCTATGAACAGAAGTCACCCAAATCTTATTTTAATTATGCTTCACCGAAACCAGCACTAACTGCTTACGATGAGGACGATGAAGATGATGAAGGTACAACAAAATACGGAAACCAAGAAGATGACGACGAAAGCAATACTTACGAAGACAAGGCACCCAAATCATACATTCGACAATACGACAAAAAATCTGTTGATTCTTTCAAGAAGGAACCACTAAAAACTAGTAAGTTTATTTTAAATAATATCTTACACTACGAAATTCAGTTGGAATAGAGGCGTTCAAATTAAATTTCCTTTTAAATTTAAAATTCCTTTTTTCCATGTACGAAGTTCTGAATTAATTTGAAGCTCTTTCTATTTCCAGAATATGCCTACCTGAAGCCTGTCCCTCAAATAAGCGAGTCTTCTTCAGAAGATAGCACAAGTTACCCAAAAATTTCGAAGTACTCAAGGGTAAAGAATTACACTCCGAAGCCTATCTACCATAGTCCCTACGAAACTGCTCAAAGTACTCAAAGAAGTGGGAAACAAGGAACTAAACGACCAACAAAAAAACCTTCAAAAAATATTGAAGAACATGAAACTGTTACTAGCTTCAAAACAGACCCTAGAGTAGTTCATGAGGAGTCTTTTGGTTATAAGATTCCGAAAAAAGAAATTCCTATTAGGCATTTAAAGGGTAAAGAAGAGAAAGGAAAACAATCTGGAGTGAAGAAGCCACTGACTGGGGATTCTTATTCTAGATATACGAAAAACAATGAAGGTGTTGAAAGGTATTCAAACGTAAAGAATTCACCAACTGGAGATTCGTATGTTCATTCAAGCCGAGGCTCCTATAAAGCCAACACACCAAAAAGAGGGGATGGAGATTCATATGAAAATAGTGATTCCTACTCCTATTCATCGGGGAAAAATTGGAAGTCCAATAAAAAAGCACCAGAAGCCACAGATTCCCATACTTATCCTACCTCGGAAGCGAGAAATGTCCGATACCTCACTGAAGATGATTATAGCTTCTTTTCTCCCGAGAGAATTAGGCCAGGATTAAGTGGAAGCATTTTTCGAGATTTTATTGATGTTTACTGAAAATCATAAGCATATTTAGTGTTCTTCATTATTGTTATAATACATTTTAAAAAATTGATGATGCTGAATGTTACTCAAGGTATATTACGTGATAAGAAGTAAATAATGCTGGGAAACATTTGGCGAGTGATAAAACGTTAAT
Source organism: Synergus gifuensis (assembly GCA_904066015.1). Classification (NCBI taxonomy): domain Eukaryota; kingdom Metazoa; phylum Arthropoda; class Insecta; order Hymenoptera; family Cynipidae; genus Synergus; species Synergus gifuensis. Next base: position 1,124,573 of record CAJFCO010000047.1, read on the forward strand.
ATAGTGATTATAATTCTGAATTGAATTCTAAATAAGTAAAGTATAGCTATAATAACATTTTAATGTGCGACACATTCACGACTCATAACATTTCGACTTCATATAGGCACAGTACTTTGTTGATATTTTTGCTTGCCATGCTGCTGTTGCTGAGTAACTTCTATGATCATTGAGCATTAGAATAATATTTGTTTTCATTGTTGTTATAATTTACCATGTTTTTAATAAAAATTATTTATAAATTTTAGGCCTATTCATAAGTTCCTACTCTAAAAATACTGGGCTTTCATAAATATCATTCCATCGCTAAAGTTCTTTCAAAAATGATTCATTTACAAAGAATTCCAATTTGATAGTTAAAATAATTTTTTTTGTGATTAATTAAATTATAAGAATTTATTACTTAATATCAGAACAATATTTTTGGAAATATGGATTGTGTGAAAAATGCGTGTTTTTGCATCCTATAGGATACGATGTTTATAAATAAAAAGAAATTGTATAGTATTTTTGACCAGGCTATGCAGGAAGAAACAGTCGTAGGCTATTTTCTGATCATTTCCTGAACTCCACGATAAGATCCTAATCCTTGTGAATTAGCTCTAACGAATTGAACGCACACGTAGAGATTGTTCCGTGTCAGAAGTATCGTCTAATTGTCATTAGGAAACTGAGACCTGTAATTTGGTCAACAATCCGGATATTTGTAGACAACTTTAATAGTTTTCATTAATTCTGTCATTACCCCAATGATCCCAAGGCGTTCACATTCGTTTTGAAAATTCTGTATATAACCAAACCCTCCGTGGATGAACTATCAGTATAGTCTCAAGGCATTCAGCAAGATGAAGACTTTCTTTATGGTAACAAAACTTATAAAAAATTATTTAAGCTAGATTCAAGTTTCATTACCTTTTTAATTTTGGAAACGAAAATTTACTTCTTTGCTTACAGCAGTATAAAAACAATTTCAAAATTTCAAAATAAAAAAATACATATTTTTATGTTTATTTCTACAATAATTCAGTTTTTAAAATAATTTTTAGACTTGTTTGTGCGTCGCTTTAGCCGTTGCCACGGATTCGAATTCGTCATCTGGTTCAAACAAAAAAAAGAGAGGTGTTGCATTTTTCGGACCAGCAGGTTATGACCTTTACGGTGTGGTACCAGGTTTTGGAACTGGATGGGCTTCTACTGGTTTTGGACCTTCGCCTTGGGACACATCATTAACTTCCGATTTAGCTCTAGGACAAATACAACTTCAGGCCACACATAATGTGGCTCTTCAAGTACGTACATCATAATTTGGACACAAAAATTAATTTAGTATTCAATTTCTTCATTTTCAAAGTTAATGATAAATTTATCCAATGGAAAAATCATTAAATATGTCTTCGCTAGTTATTAATATTTTCCAAATGATCAGGCACTGAATGATGATCATCAACCTGGAACGCCAAGTATTGCTTACCCTCCGGAAGTTCTGAAAACAATTCAGCAAGCAAAGGAAGCAAATCATAATGTCCTTGTGGCTCAGCAAAGAGTTGCGGAGGCTAAACAGACAACTATTCTTCAGCAAAAAATCGCTTTGGCCAGAGAAGCTGCAGCTCGTGAAGCAGCACACAGGTAAACATTAAAAACATTTGAACATTTAAAAATTTTAAAATTTATAAAAAATGTGTATTCTGATAGAAAGTATTTTCTGATTTAGAGCTCTCTCAAATATTAACAATTATTAAATTTATTTCTAAATTAGTGTCTGCCTTTTATCTTTTGTTTAAAGATCTGCAGAAATTTCTGCACATGCTCAAGCTGAAGCGAGGGCCAGTGCCAAACAATTGGTAGCTCTTCAACAGAGGCTAGCAACTCTTAAAGACTCAGTGGCTGCAGCTCAACGAGTGGCTGCTGCTAGGGAAGCAGCTGCAGCTGCAGCTATTCAACGAAATGCAGCTGATACTGCTGCTGAATTAAGAAAACAGGATGTCGACAAGCAAATTCACACTAGTGAAAGAGAGGCTAAGGTGAGATTTTACCAAATGAAACTAGATAAAGATATCATTTACTTTCCTAGAAAAGATCCTTAATAGTAAATGTTTAATTGGCAGAAAATAAAATAATGATGAATTTTGTATTCTCAGGCAAGAGATCTGGTAGCAGCCAAAGAAAATGCCATCGCCAGTGCTCTGCATCAATCGGCAGCAGACAAACCTGCTCATCGTCCTTGGGGATAATAATAAGAATAATAATAATATTAAGAATCCTGATTAGCATCATTATCATGGTGAGGGTTATTTTTAATGGGCATTTTATGCAGTGCTTATTTTTTATGCCATACATACAACCTTAGACTTAAAACTTAGAATTTCTAATCGTAATATATTTTAAGTCCTACAGTACTAAAATTTTGTTAAACACTGATTGTATTCTCTGTCTCTAGATTTATTGATTGTTAAGAATAAAGCTTGTTGCTCCTCTGAAACTATTTTCTCCATGAATCTCATTTACTTGCGGAAATCCTGCGAAAAGCATTTGAAAATAGAGACTAATAAAAACTATCATGCTCGATATCAAGTGATGATTTATGAGCAGATTTGAATTGTGAATTGCAAAATCACGAGAAATGGATCTGTATGATGCTTCAATGACTCAGCTATAATAAAACATTTTATGATGATTTTTTATATAGTTATATCGTTTGATCGGGAGCTTTTATTGGATCGTGAAAATCATAAATTTGTATCACTAGGTACTCGGTGGAGCATAGAAAATTGTTCACTGGAACGAGTGCTTGTGAGACAATGGCATTGATCCACTGAAAGAGAGGCAACTATTGTAGTGAAAGTGGTGTCAAATTCACTAAGATTGTTACCGGTATGTCTCAGCAAGGTGGGGTCAGTGTCCAGTTACATCTAAGATAATGGAAACTCTTGCATCTGCCAAAGAATAGACGAGGCGAATTTTTTACGTGGGAACAATCACCTACATGAACCTTTCACTTGTATCTTTTTTTCCGGCAGTTGTTACCATTTGTTTCCTTGTAATTCGTAGGTGATATTTTAACGTCATGAATTCATAAAAGAAAACATATTATGTGATTAAGAACTGTAGCTTCGAAATCTATTATGATAAACATAGGTTTTAAATTAAAGACTGTTATGTACTTTACTTTTCTTGCCTTTATATTCTGGATTAAAGTATTAACTACTCAAAAAGTATTAACTCTTCAAAAATAAATAATTATTGTTCATATGCCAAGTCGTAAATGAAATGAAAATTAGAAAATAAAATTTTTGTCGTACTGGTTAAATCAATGAACCGTTTTTAATAGATTTATAAAGTATGGAAAGTTTCTCCCAGGAATTAGACTCTTTTTAGTGAATTCCTTAGAATAATAAACTGATTTTGAAGAAAGTGTAATAAACAAACAATAAATCTTGAAATATTTCAGGACAAGTAACCTGCAAACCTGTTTTCCACATTTTGTACATATTAATCGATTGCGTGTAACTGCATCTCTCATCGAATACTTTCGTATCGATCCAATCGATTACTGACCGGAAACCTTTCACCACCATTTCTTCAACCGCTAGTAATATTCACCTACTTAATTTTGATCTTTCAGAATCTTGAAAATTTCTCAAATCAAAGATACCATCGGTTGTTAAACCCTAAACTAATATTATATTATTTACGTCTAATAATAAAATTAATCTATTTCAAAAAAACCGTTTTCTCCTAATCTCGAGCAATTGACTAGATTATGAAGCTATTTTCTAGCTGTTTATCATCTCGTCAGCTTATGACTTCTGAGATACAAAGGCCTTGTTCATTATAAAGAGGCTAATTTGTATAATGTAGTTTTTTGCACTGTATTTGAATAGAATATTAAGATGAAACACAATAGTGCTTTCCGCCCATCTAGTTGTTAATTCACTCTCTGCAGTCACTAGACAGTGGTTTGCCACTGAACTTAGACCTTCTTGATCAATCTGCTTTTCCAATGAATGACCCCAAGAGCGTTCGTGAAGAATTAGTCCTGCTTCTCTTGAAGTGTTTAATTAAATTAAATAATACAGTTGGGAACTAGTTCGCCTGCAGATAATGTGCATGCTACACCTTTCACATTCAGGTGGAGAATAGTACTTTCTTCGGCGAACTTGTTCGTTTTATTTCAATTTGTTCTCATCTCAAGGTTTGGTTATACCTCTCTTTATTCTGGCCTCTGTAATCAGAGCAGTAACTCTCACTAGATGTTCTAGAGTTACTTTATCGGGATCATAATTTAGAACCAAATGCTGTGACATATTATCATAAAAAGAAAAAATCATCGATTAGAGATTTCCCTTGAGGCTGCGTTTGGCATTGATTGATCTTTATTACATATGAAAAGAACACGTATTTTCGGTAAACGAGAAGATAATCTGATAAGATTTGAAATTCAACAATCTCTCTAAATCTCTCGAAAGATTTTTATTCCGTTAATTGCACTACCTAGGATATTCCTCACAGTTTCCTTGAGTTCTTTATAATTAGTACCTAAAGTACATTATTTGGCTAATTTTCTTTTATTCTTTATTATCTAATCATGAATTATTCATATTCATTATCTAATTATAAATTAAATCCAACTGCAAGTCTATAGTTATTACAGCAGATCGAACATCTTATTGAAATCCTAATTTCAATCAGTTCTTGAATACCGCGAACTTCAACTTGTTAGCTACAACTATAGCAAACAAAAGTACTTTTTACTATAAACAAAAGTAATACAATAAAGAATCATAGATTGAAATTGGCTCTATGAATAAATTCATTTCACTCGGCACGTGAATCAAGGCATGAAAGTCCGAGACCATAAGAATGACGCGCCTATTTGAATTTACGCTCCATCATTCCATTGTAAAACTCGCCGCCTTAAAAAACGGGAAACACTTTCATTTGTGTGTTTGCAGAATAGATACTTTGGGGAAGTAAAGTAAAGTCCATAATAGATTGGATGGGCGTTCGTCGGACGTTCACTGAACCTGGCTCACTGAACTCAAATTGGATCGGCTTCCTGCCTCCAGTTTCTTCGATGCTTTAAACAACTTCGATTATGTCGTATTTCATATCAATGAACGACATAAACGACATATGTGATGCTTTTTTTTTGCGATGATTCGCGAATTCGACACATGTGCTCTCAGCTCCGGTTTCTAACTTGCGGTAATTCCACATGAGAAGAGAGGGAGAAAGTGTTACCTATAAAAACGATCGACTCATTGGTGGCACTCGTAGTGCCTGATTAGCTGTGTGACCATTAAACTTCGCTTTCTTGGATTTAAAATAAAATGTTTTTAATAGTAAGTAAAAAGGTGAAGGTTAGATGACGAAAAAAGAGTACCGTGTCTGTCGCGCGATTGAGTCGAAAGTTTGCAATAGTGCATTGTCAACAAGGTCAAGCTCCCAGAGCACTAATGAATACAGTAATTAGAAGATAAAGTAATTTAGTTTGTGTGGTGTGAGCGTGTCACGAACTTCTTCATAAAGAAAAAATGGAATTTAATACTGTAAATAGCAAATTTGCATAAGTTATTAATTATTATGAAGATTTATGCTGTATTCAAGATTGAAGAGTTGATTATCAAAATTCAGATGTCAATTGATGATTTAGAAATCTTAAAAATATATGTCTTAAAAATATATATTCGAGAATGATAAAATAATCAGTATATAATCTCGATTTCAGTTAATCATTGGCTGTTTGATATTGAGAACTACCCTAGCAGATTATATGACAGGAAGCGACTCTTTGGGATGGCAGAAGTAAGAAAGTAATTCAGCAATAATTTCATTAAAGATGTCGATAAATGAATAATAATAAATTGCAAGTTTAGCGCGTTGTATCTTTAGCTGTTGCATCCTTGTGTGTTTTGTTTTAGTTCAGGACAATCATTGGATTTAAGTGGAGGGACCCAAGTCAAAGATTCGTATGGGAATACGATGAGTCTAATGATGATTAGTAATACTGGTTCTGGAACTGGATCTAGCACTGGAAGTGCTACTGGCATTAATACTGCTAATAACAATGGATACTCAAATGAAAACGGAAATGGAATTAGTAATAGTGTTAGTAATGCAGCTCTTTCAGCATACTCAAAATCAGATTATGCTAGTACCAGTAGTTATAATCCAACGGTTATAACATTGGGACCAAAAGGCAACGTTAAAAGTATCACTAAGGGTGCAGATTCCTCATCAGGATCATATGGAACGAGCAGCAGCTACAATCCTTCAGTATCATCAGCTGGATCATATAGTAATACCAACACGTTTGTGCCTTCAACTTCAGCTGGTGGATCATATGGCAATCTCAATAGCTATAATCCATCTGTTTCATCTGGATTATCTGGATCTTCTGGTTCATCTGGATTATTTGTTGATTCTAATAATCTTAATCCTCCTTTTTCATCTTATGGAATAGTTGCTAGTGCCAGTAACCACAACCTCATCATGTCTCCAGTTGGATCTTATGGTGGCAGTAGTAGCTATAATCCTTCTGGAATCAGTAATCTTAATGAAGTTCAACATAAATATGCTCAAACTATTCCTGTCAGTCAACATATAGAAGTCACGAAACCTCTGACTGTTCCTGTTTACAAGAATGTGGGTAAGGACTTCAATAAAATGTTGCACTGACTTCTGGATGGTGGTCACTAATTTTTCTATCGTAAAATTTGATATTAATTTGAATTAAACTTATTTACAGGAATTCCTGTAGCACAACCTGTGGGAATACAAGTACCACATCCTATTGCAGTTGGAGTACCACATATGTATCCAGTCCATGTACCAGTTTCGCGACCAGTTCCGGTACCAGTAATAAGGACGATAGCAGTTCCTGTCGAAAGGAAGGTTCCATTTCCGGTGGAAAAAATTGTTCCTTATCCAGTAGAAAAACATGTACCCTACACAATAGAGAAACATATCCCAGTTCCAGTTGAGAAACCATACCCGATTCACGTTCCTGTTTATAAACACATTTTTCATCGATATAGGGGTCACGGTCACGGTTGGTCATAAAATTTAGCTTCCAGAAACAAAAAGATTTATAAACAAATTTTTATTAATGCTCTGACTTTTAAGACTCGACTGATATGTGTGAAATCAAAATTTTCTTGTAGATTATATTATTTCATTTGTTTTGTATATTGTAGACATGACGATATATGTTCAACATATATATTGTTTCTCTTTTTATACCAAAAACTGGGTTAGTTCGATTAATATAATACTGATATAATAACTGTGTCGTTATTTATAAAATATGTCAGTTGTGACCATATTTTATGCAAACAAAGAAGGCATTTTATTTATTCCTGATGCAAGGAGATTTCGCGTAATAAGATATTATAAGAACTTGTCCTGACAAATCAAACTTTGTTTCTGTTTTAAATTTGTTATGTTATTTATTATTATATGTAATAATTATTTATTTTAATAATAAATTACTTATATTGTAGAATTATTTCTATGCTTTTTATAATATTTACAACTTGGGACTCTACATAAACTTTGTATTGAGAATTCCACTTGATCTTATTATGTTTGTAAGCAAATAAAGAAAATGAGTTAATGTTTGAATTTTGATTTAATTATTCCAGTTGAAATAAGATAAACGTTATTTATTCTGTAATTCAATTTAAATTTGGTAAATTCTAATACAAAAATACTGTTTACGTAATTGAGTAATATTAATTTCATTATTTTTTATTTGAATTGATATAATGTCAAGATGGTTAATTAAAAGCTAAGGTTACGGATGTTTGAATATCAAAAGCTTTTGTTATACTCTCTTCATATCTAGGTCTCAATGCTTTCATGCGTGAATCTGCTGAGCTTGAATGACTCTCATTATAAACGAGAGTCTGTCATCTACCGATCTGTCTCTAAGAGGTGAATTGCATTTAATTTGTCAAGCGGCATAAAGTGAATTCATACCTTTTCATTTACTTAAAAAATGGAGAAATTAATTATTTACTCTGTTAATTGTTTTGAGACTAGAGTTGAGACTAATTGAAAAAAGGCTAGCAAGAATGTATAGAAAACGCTAACGTGAATAACAGAGTAAAGATTTAAGTAGAAGTGGTTGAAATTTGTCAGACGCATTTGAAAGAATTATAGTGTAAATATGGCAGTACTCTTTTTGTTTTCTTTTTCAAACACAATTTTTTTAGACAATAGAATGAAGTTCAATAATAACTGTCATTGTTATAAACAATTTTCATATATAAATTTACTTATTTAATATTTTTTAATATAAAAAATTTTTTTTCTGCGAAATAAATTACTTTCATTTCAAGAGTAGTATTTTTGCTCAAAAAATTTCTACATATTTATAAATATCGAATGATAAATATGATGAGATGCTTTTCTTTTATTATCTATCTTTCTTATAATATCTTTTTCCCGTATTAGAACTGGAAGTAGGTAAAGTATGAATTAGTCAGCCGAATTAGACATGCTTTATGATTTATTACTTAATAGTCATTTCACTATGGTAAGCCTAATTTTTTACAAAAGTTTACTTTTACATTTATTATACATTGAAAAAAATATTTGAATAGAACAACAAAGCGATTTTTTTGTTTCTATAGAAATCAATTCATTTTATTATATCAACAAAACATTCTTCCTCTTTCTAAAAATAAACAATTTAAACTTATTTTTTGAACTCGGCAATGAAATATAAGTAGTACTGTATGCCGAGAAACAATTTCACAGCTTAAGGAGAATTTTAGAAGGAAGTTCAGGGGCAATAACTGACCGACGACGGTGAAAGGCTTTCTAGTATATTAAGAAGAGAAATGGCGGAAATATATCAGTACTTGAAGACACTTCTGGCTACTAACAACAAGACATCCAGTGCATAGACTGTATCTCACGTGATTAGCCATGATTCAAATCGTGAGTACACGTGATGATTACTAAAACTTGATTTTGAATTTTGAAATATTTTTGAAACAATTTTTTCTAAATTATTATTTTACAATGAAAGGTTCAGAATTAATTATATTAATCACGTGTGTAAAATAAATTCCTGTAGTGTGATCAGTTGGATACAAAATTTCATCATATTTAATCAAAATTGTACATAATTTTGTTTTATATTAATTTTTTATTATGTAGAGCTTATTCTCTTTTCCTTTTGTCTCAGTTTTAATATTTTTGTTGTTGTGTATATTGTTTACTAAATAAACTCTCCCTTAACGCAATTCTAGGCATAAAATTATATACAAATAATTAAATAATGTTTACTTTTTCTTTAGGTGTTACTATCTTTGCTGTCCTCGGCTGCAGCAAATCCAATCAGTATAGCTCAATATGGAAGAAATTTTTATATTCCATATTATGCTCACATGCAACAAATGCAGCAACAGATCCAGCAAATAGAAAGATCTGATAATTATCCTGCTGCGACTGAAAGTGGAGGATATGGCAGTGAACATACAGGAGGAGATCATCAAGATTTTTCTTTTGATAATTCTGCTAGTCATGTGCAACCCAGCAGCAGTGGATTTGAACCGAGCCCTGAAGACTATTCATCCTTTGATTTTAGCAAAATTCATGGTGGTAATGATGATTCCCATGGGGGTGGTTACAATGATCATGGAGATAATTATGTTCATAGTGTTCCAGTATCGGAACACGTCGAAGTTACCAAACCAGTTGCTATTCCGGTTTATAAAGATATTGGTAAGTGCTGTGTCAATATTAATTAAAAATTGTCCTAATATAAATTGTTATAATATAATATAATTGTAATTTAAATTGTTTTTTAATAGGTATACCAGTTCCCCAACCAGTGAAGATCAACGTACCACATCCTGTCGCAGTTGGAGTTGCTCAACCTTACCCTGTCGCCGTCCCTGTTTCGAAGCCAATTCCCATTCAAATTATAAAAACGATAGCCGTTCCTGTGGAGAAAAAAGTTCCTTATCCTGTGGAAAAACATATTCCTTATCCAGTTGAGAAGCCAGTGCCAATCACAATTGAAAAACACATTCCAGTACCAGTCATCAAACCCTACCCTATCAAAATTCCCATTTACAAGACAATTTATCATCATGCCAAGGGCCACAGTCATCACTAAGAGCAACGAATATTTAGTTTTAGTTGAGCTTATCATAGTAGCTTACAAATGATCCTTTGAAACACTTTGGAGATGATATTTAACAAATCCTGAAACAGAACGTATGCTTATGTGGAAATTTTAGTGTTAAGTGACGATACCATTGTTTAGTAAAGTTACCAACATAATCATTTAGTTTTAAATTTTACAAAGAAATTGTAAAACTGGTTTGAGATACTTTGAGATTACTTTATCGGAGACAGTTACCATATAAACTGGTTTTTGGAACGTCACCGAAGGTGAACGAACTATTCTTGACAAAACAGAGGCTAAAGAATAAAATAAGTTAAAGACTCTTAGTACCACGTATCCTATAACGAGAAAGTTTACAAAAAACGACTGACTTGTCTTCTGTTGTATCACTGTTTTCTTGTACATATATTCAATGTTGTTTTGCGTTTTTAATTGTTAAGTTTTTATTTTGTACTGCTTTACCTTTTTCAATAAAAACCCTGAAATATATAAAACACGTATTTCATTCGAGTGAAAGTATAAGTATAAAAACGAGTTTTATTTATATTATATATATATATATATATATATATATATATATATATAAAATACAGAAGGTATTATTATAGACCAGAGAAATTTCGAGACATCTTTTGTCTGGATAATTAGACCAAGAATTTTCATGTGTTCGCGAAAATGCTCGTTCAGGCATGAAGAATAATTTAGTAGATTAGTCTACGTTTTTATTATTTGTGAATATTAAGTGAATATTAAGGAGATACGCATGGATATAAAATTACCTATGGATATTAAATGGAGGTGTAAGTACATTCACACACTATTTGGATTCAGATCATCCTGTCTTGGATATTAGTTCGCCTTTCACTGTCGTTTCTTATTTGATGTATCTTGTGGAAAGTCATATTAATATGGAATTTTGTAGGCGAGAATCGTGTGTAATCATTTCTGAAGGAAGTTGCAAATTGAAAATTCTAAATGATTCCACACCAGGCATGAAACTTATTGGTACACATTTCTGGCTCCTGATTGCTTCTGTCAATTATTTAGATATATAATGTATCATGTATGTTTCACCAGGAAGTGTAAGATTATTGTAATTATTATAAGACTGGAACTTAAATATACATTAGATATTTTGGAAAATATCTTGCATGTTTCGTTCTAGGGTAACTAATTACTTTTTAATAAAAAATTATTATTCTTTGTACATATTTTTTCATACGGACAATATATGAAGAAGGAACATTTATTTTTTATTTTGTTGAACTTCAGATTGAAAATGAAGAATAATACTAAAAATTCATTGAAGTAAGTCTGAATGATAATGAAGAAAAAAGAACTGATTAAAAGGAATTATAATTAATAAATAGAATTACAAATTTCTCTAAAATAGTCATATTAGATACATATTAATCACTGAAAATTTCGTTTTGGTAATTTTATTTTATTGCACAAGATTAGATCTAATTAAGATGTCTACTTTCTTCCCAAGATTGCCGAGTTAGGTGCTCTCAATCAACCAATGTATGTTCATTTTTTCGGCTACTCGAAAATTGCAGGAATGCAGATCCGAGATGAAGGAAAGGCGGAAATATATTCGGATGTTGGAAGTGGATTGTATAAGCATTCGATTATAGTTACCATGAAACGCGTAATAGAATAATAAAGCGACACAATATATACAGTGAAGGTTCGGACGGGAGTTTTAATATTTTATGTGATAGTGGGGTTCCACGTTTACGATTTGTCTTGGTATATAAGTCCAGAACCTAAGAATCAGTATGAGTTCATTTCAGTATCGCAGTTAGTTAAAAACAAAATCGTTGATCATGAGTAGAATTGTGCGTAATTGTAATTGCTTACTTTTTGAATATAAGTTCTTGTAGATACTTGTATAGCTTTTTAAAATATGAATATTTTTATTATTTATTATTTTTATATAATGATATTATCTCCTTAAAAATTTATAAAACTATTTCACAAATATCCTCCCTCAATTATCAAAGTTAAGGTTGATATAATTGTTTTAAAATCGTGAGAAACTATATCGTCTTTCTAGGTACTAATGATCGCTGCAATTACTGGCACTTGTTCGGGTTCTATATGGCACTTAGGAGGTCTGACCCTTGGAGAAATTTCATTAGATGGCCATGGTCATGAATTGCCAGCTATCAGTCTAGGAGATTCTGGTTCGCGTTCATTTTGGTTTTTTTATTTGTTATTTTTTTAATTTAGTTTATTTCACAATTAAGTATTTATTTTAAATTAAAGCATAAACGTTTATTTTTCATTTTAAATATATATTCTTCTGATTATTAGAGCACGGTCACTGGGATCTTGGTGGACATGGTTGGGACCGTTGGGACTCAAGTATTAGTATTGAAAGTGAACATGCAGGTCACGTGATCCCAATAATTAAAGAAATTGGTAACATTACAAATTTTTGAATAGTTATTTAAATTGCACCTTTTAATAATATTTAAATTGCTCATGTTAATGATATTTTCCCAGGTGTGCCAGTAGTCAAAGAAGTTGAAGTTAAGGTTCCTTATCCGGAAGTGCAGTCAGTTCCACAACCTTACCCAATTCATACGTTCGTCAAAAAGCCTGTTCCTTATGAGGTTCGAAGAATTTATAATATATGTGTACCCTTATTATTAAATTAATTGAATTCTATAATTTTGAAATAAGTAACTGATTATCTGTATTTTTTTTAGGTGATCAAACACGAAGTGAAGAAGGTAGAGAAAAAGGTTCCTGTAAAAGTGGAGAAAATTATACCTTACCCTGTGGAAAAGCATGTGCCATTTACAGTTTACAAACATATACCGGTGCCAGTGGAGAAACCTTTCCCAATAAAAATTCCTATCTATAAAACTATTGTTCACAAAGCACATCATAAATAAATTTCAAACTATTATTAGTTTATATTTTTGTTTGAAAAAAAAAATTAGAAACTTAGTCACAATTCGAGTCTACACTTTTTAACAAAAATAAAAACTGCCCTATATTTAAGTTGTTAATTCCTCGATACGAATTAGTGAAAGTGTATAATCTATATATAAAGAACTTAGAGAATTGAATTTTTACTGCAAGAGACAAATTAGAAATACATAGTTGCATGCATACTAATTAAACATATATTTCTAGCAGTAGTTTTTGTATTCTCGAGGAAATTTATTTCAATTAAATTAGTTTTTAACTAGTTTTAGTGTTAAAATCTATAGTTGAGACAGCTTCGAGATGCTTTCATATATCAATTACTTCGAGAAAGTAGCTTCAGTAACTTTTTACCTTGTTTTAAATCTGATAATATTTTAGACATTGAATTAAGAAAGTAAAAGTAGATAAATAGGATAGGTGTATCTTTTCCTGCAAAATGTTATCTAGTTCAAATTTTTATATATTTTTATTTTATATCGTATTTATATCAATCTCTTTATTTTAGTGAAATAGATTTTGTACTCTGCAAGAAAATGTACATATGTATGAAATAAACTAGTTAATAATCCTGAAACAATTCATTTTCCTTTATTTATTTATTAGATAATAATAGGACAATCAAAGTTTCCACTTGAGATTTAATATATGTTCTTAATGTTGTTTTTCTTCTAATGTTGTTTATCTTTTTTCTCTGAAAGGCAATTCGACCTTATCAGTCTTGAAGTACAAATGAAATGCACTTTCAAGTCAGTTATATTACTGTGACTGCAGACGTAATATACGATTATTTCAGTTACAACTGCGAATTTCATAACACCAATTATATTCTAATAATAATGTAGTATCGACAAGGCAGGTGTTTTAATCTGAGAGGTACAGGTTACATGGTGATTATAGTACGTAATGGTGCACAAGGCCATTAACGATCCCGCTGCTAGTCAATTCAATGTGTTGTTACTGTCATTTACTGTCACAAGAGATGAACTTAAACGTCTATGGTTAGAATTATTTCATGAGAGGTACTTCTTTATTTATGAGGCAAGGCACTCCACCTCAGATCGTAAAATAAAAGATAGTCTTATTTAATAAAGGATATGATGTCTTCATAGTAAAATATTATATCTTGTATAGTAATATAATTTTATAAAATAAAAGTCGAATGAAAGTAGAGATTATTCATTTATATAAATGCCTTTAGTTTAAGAAAACTTGAGGTGTGCATTAATCTTGAATAATTGCATTAAATCAATAATTGCGTTGAATGCAATTATTTCTGGATACAACTTTCTGCCTTCGTAAAAATTTCCTGTACAATGTTACATTCCTCGCAGAAGCAGGAATTCTTTGTTAATAAGGATAATCGTGCAATAAATGCGATGTTTATCTTAACAATCTAGAGCAGTTTTATTTCCTGAAATAAATTTAAAAAAATGTATCAAAATTAGTAACTGTTTCCATACTTATACCCTGTTCTTTATTCGATTTTAATGATTTCTAATGATCTATTATTACCTTAAATAATCCAATTTCGAAAGCTATTAGATAAGTCTTCTACTTTCTCAATATTATAATTACTTATTTTGATCATACATTTACTTCCGTTTCTTTTTTATTGTTGGTGACTTTTCTCGAACAATTGAAAAATATGATCAAATTCTACATTCCAGTGTCTACTTACGTGTACTTATTGTGAAATTTCAGAGTAATGGAAACCTGAAATGCGGAAGGAGAGTATACATTGTTGTAAATGAAGATATTAATCTCTCGTTTATCTTGCTATTGAATCACATGACTATAAAAAGTTCGCCTATTGAAATGGAGCAAATTTTCTCAGAAGGAGGTACGGAGAAAAGTTAATGTTACGGTAATATGATACCACTACATGGTCTGTGAACATAATGTATCCTGCGTATAGACAAAATGAAGAAAGATTCTTAACGAAAGTAAATGTAATGTCGATCTCCGCCCATTCTCCGGATGTAGATGAAAGAAGCGGAAGGTGGAGTGGAATTACTTACTGCCACTCAACTAATTTCTCCTTAAGATCAGAGGACGCTTTATCAATTTTATGACTACACTAAGTCAATGTAGACACTAATACTTATTTGAAAAATAAGAATAAGAATATTGTAATACATTGAACAATTTCGTTCATTTTTGACCAGTTGAAACACGAAACATTATTTTAAATGCTTACTTACCCTTAGAAACACGTGTGTAAATCGATTGCACTTAACTTTTTCCTTCACCATAATAAAAGCGAAATTTTCTAAATCACAACTTCCTATAATTTGTACAAACTATTTGCATCTTACTTAATGTAACATTTTACTCAAAAAATTTAGCTATACTTCCTACAATTGTAAAAGCCATTCAGTTTTAAAGACATTCGAGTTTTTCCCTTGTTAATTAAATTCTTAGTAAAATTAGTTTAATGACATCCACGTACTACATGGTTTTTGTGTACCCCAATCAGTGGAACTAGTTCATAACTTCCTTCAAAAGATTCGATACAAAAACATCTTTAAGAGTTGCCAACTTGTTCTCCGGAATTGAATACGAGTTCCGGAACATCCAATGATCGTGCGAAAATAATTAAAGTCTCTCGCACGTAGAGTATACTGGTGATTGTCACTTTATAATGATTCTGGGGGAATGTAGAGTCCCTTGTAGTGTGTATTCATCTGTGAAACGAATTTTATAATAATTTGTGGAAGGGGCGAGACTATAGAAGAGGGTTTGAGTGAAAGGTGGTGGAATCGAACTAAGTATATAAGCCCGGTCCTTCAACTTCGCTAACATAAAACATTCGTATCTCTGTGTTAATCTAATTATCTCGAAAAGTTCCACCATGAGTCAAATTGTAAGCAGCGTTTAAAAAAAGATGAAATATTCAATTACGCTTCTCTCTCGAAAATTTTTTTTTTTTAATTTTAAAAAATGTGTATTAGTTATTTAAATTAAACAATTTTCTCTCACATTAATTTTATATATTATATTACATTCTCATTTTATAATCAGATATGGAAGTGTAACATTAGTTTTCTTGGAACCGCAGAATCAAAATTGAATTTCACTCTCATAAGAGGATTTATTGATATACACGAGGTTATTAAAGACAAAATAATCTAAGTTATAGACCTTCATCAGAGATAAACCACAGGAAGATTTTCAAAGAATTTTAAATTACTTTTGCTTTTATTGTAATAATGTTCATATATGATTGAGGAAGTTAACGTTTATTGAGGGAAGGTATTGCAATTAAAGTTAATTATTAGTTTGTTGCTCTCTCTATTTCAAATTGTGGGATATATGGTTTATTGTGAGGGCAAATAATTGTTCTTGAGTGTACGTGAGATTTAAGATTCTATTAAAGATCGGAGATTTCATTTGCAGATTTTTTTCTTGAGTCTTATGGCTTGTGCTTATTCGGTATCCGCTGGATATCCTGAAGAAGAAGAACATGTCCACACCACATATGAAGAAAAGACGAAACAAGTGCAGATACCAATTTACAAAAAATATGGTAAGTGCTAGAGTTAGTAAAATGTCTCTAGTGAAGCAATTGTTTCTTGAAATTACTAAAAATTTCTTAGAGGTGTAGAAGTGTTCAGAGAAATTAATCATACTTTTTGATCCAATTCTAATATCATTAATTTGATTCCAGCTATACCGATACCACATCCGTATATCGTAAAAGTTCCTCAGGAAATAAAAGTTCCAATTCCTCAACCATATCAAGTTCAAGTTGAAGTTCCTCACCCGTATCCAGTTGAAGTGGTTAAACATGTCGAGATCCCAATTGAGAAGCCAGAACCTTATATTGTAGAAAAACATGTAAGTTATTCTTTTTCTTATTGTTTCGTATTTTGCAAGGGAGTTTTAATATGTAAACACGCCTGAAAAGAGCAACTAGCATTGCTTTTGTGTTACGTTGGTTGTAAAATCAATGAATGTTTTATATATACAAAGAACATATTAAGAAATTTATATAAAAAATATTAACATATTATCACTTTTTTTTCATAAATTTGAAGGAAATCTTTATCTGTAAAAAGTAAATTAATTATTTTTCATTTTTGATATTTAACGACAATATATCTTCCAAGTTTTATTAAATATTTTTTGAATTTATGCAAGATTTTATTAGGTATTAGATACAGTGAATACTAAAAATTATTTTTTAATATTTATATATTTTTTTTTAAATTTTATATTCCTTCTTTGAAGAGTAGAAAAATCTGAATTTAATGAAATTGATGAATGAGTTTAATCAAATTAAATTCAATAATCTCGTTCGAAAATTTTAAAGACGTGAAAAATCTTTTTTAGGTACCTTACACTGTGGAAAAACCTTATCCAGTGTATGTGGAGAAAAAATTTCCTGTCCCAGTAGCAAAACCATACGCTGTTCACGTGCCTATATATAAGCATGTATTCCACCATTCTTCTAAAGGAAAAGGATGGCACTAAAACCTTCAAAGTGCGATTTGATGGTCTCAAAAGTCCGCCATCTGCTGCTGTGAAAAGAGGCTTCTCTATTTTTTTGCCATTAAACTTCCGTAGAGGAAGACAATCAAAACAGAAATATTATTTTCTATTTACGTGTTATAATAGAATTGGTTCAATATTATAACTGTGGAGAATTATATAATCTACAGTTTACATCTCTCGGTTGAAAAAATAGTATTATCCTAAAAAAGGTTTTTACTTTATTGAAAGAAAATTTATTTTTATACACATTCAAAAATTACACAGAAAGTTTTGTAATTAAAAACGAATGAACTAAGTTATTTGAATGGCAATTTCTGGTTCTTGCCTTTTCTGGAGAAATTCATTAGACAAGAAAGGAGTGGAAGTTACCAGATGTAGTTCGAGGCAAAACTTGTTACATTACTATCAATTAATTCTTTAAAACGTTAATATTATATTTAAAATCTAAAAGCAATTTTAAAATACTCAACGAAAGACTATCATCTCAGATGTTACTTGTTTAAATAGGTTACAATACTTTGTAAATATGTCAGATTTTTTTTGTTATGCTTTGTTTATACTTTTGTTACAACACAGTTGATTTTTAAATTGTTTTATAATAAAAATTTTTATATAAAATGATGTGTCTATTTAATCCTTCTTTTTATAATTTTAACCATTAATGCCTCAATATCATTAATTTTTTTTCCTTTTTGAGGTTGAGAAACATTCTTGTCCCAGATATCCTATAATTGCAATTATATTTTATTTTATTTGTACGTCTACAGTTATTTTTGAGTATAAAGTGAATTAATTTATCATAAATATTCATGGAGAAAGAACTGTCACGTAAGAATAAAAGTAGTCTTATGCATTTTCTAATAGGAAAGTGCAAAAAACTGTCACAGACAAACATGTAATCCACCTGCTTATTTTCTCGTTGGTTACGATAGTAACATAGATGGCAATGTGATCTCGATTTGCCATAATAGAGCCCTCCTCTGTGCGAAACCACTTTTACTTTACATTATACTTTCACTGTTTCGAGAAGCGGATAGATCAAAAGACGATACAAAACGACCAATCTCATGTTACTTCCTACGTCAAGGATGCATCGAATTACTCTCAAATCACCTCAAATAATCCATAAAGTCATAAAATCCATAAAGGAGTTATCTATAGCAAAATTAAAAATCAGTTTCTATTCATGAGTTGTGTCGTGATAATTAATAAAGGAAAAAAATTAATGATTGAAATAAATAGAAGCAATACACAAAGTTTTTCCTTTATGATTCTGATCTTCCCAAATAGTTTTCATAAATTTATTAGTTCATAATTAAGAACATAAACAAAGAAACATATGAAGAGTCCAATGTTATGCATGCAAAAAATATGGTGTCTGACTAGTATTGTCCGTTTCTACTTAAAAATAAGTACTGATTGAAGATAGAAGAATAAATATATAAAGAAATAAGAATAAATAAGAAGAAATGTATTTAATGTCTACTTGGAGAATGATTTCTGACGCCCAAGTATTTTTTACTCAAAGTATAATATGGCTGACCATGTCCTTCTATTTCTACTTATCAGAAAAACTACCTTTTCTACTGCGAAATACATTTAATTGACTCAGTGTCTGATAGTACTTTCCATTTCTACTGGAAACCTATTATTAACTCAGACGATTGCTGTATCTTTTAATTAACGAGAAATTGATTTAATTTCAAATTTAAATAAATACAAGTAATGCACATAGTCTTGCTTTAAGTATCTGATCTTCCGTAATAGATTTGATTTTAGTTTTTAACTAGATTATAAAATTGAAATCAATTAATCTTTCCTATTGGTTGATCACGGATATAGTGAGATTCATTCCAAAGAAACATGTCTAGTGTAGTCACAAGAATGGGATCAATGAACTTAATTATAAAAGTGAAAACGACAAAGTGTCCTATATATAAATATATTCTACTATATTCTTTTAAAAACATGTAAAAAAATTTGATATAAAAGAACATAATTTTTAATTCAAACAAGTTATTTTTAAACACTATTTGAAGGTGGGATACCAGTAAAAAATCTATTAAAACGTATAATGTTATACCAAACATGACACTATTGGGTTAATATTTTAAGAAATCCAGAAGAAATTAGGTTAATCTAGGTCATTACATCTGATAAAATATTCCATTTTCTTGGGTACATCGCTAAATAAATTTTAAATGATATTGAGAAGAGGATAGCTATCACAGATTCCTCGATTAATTATATTTAAATAGAGTTGATTAAAGCGAGCAGCTTCTATAAATGTCCGCACTAAAATAAATCGAGAATGGGATTTATTAAATGCACCTTCTTATCCTAATTTAATCGCAAGAATTACTGTAATTCAATCTACAATCATTTATAATTTGCTGATCTATGTCATACAAGTTTTGAACATTCTACCTATTTCTTTTTCCGGAAACAGCCTTTGTAAAAAAACAAATTCAAACAAAGGGAGAGAAATTGATTGGGTCAATGTTCGTTGGCGTAACTGTTTACAGGTAACAAAGAACTCCTTGTGGAGAGCCAACAAGTACAGCATCAAATTCGGGCTGAGTACGCCTATAGAATTGATCTACTCTCAAACTGTTATTCGCCTTTAAAAGCAGAAAAATTTCTGAACTGCATATGCATTCAATACACAGAGAAGCAACTAGATTTGTGTAATAAAGAGAAGGGAGAAAGTGGCTTTGCTATATAAACACTTGGCCGTGACTTTGAAAGCGTTAAAGAGACAGACTCGCCTCAAAGTTGTTTCAACGATAGATTCTTTAAGCCTAATAGTGCCGCTACTAACAAAGATCATGAAAATATTTGTAAGTAATTATTTATTAATCAAAATCAAATTCAAATTACTTGAAGTCTCACCACCAAATTTTGGATTGAAACAATCCAAAATATGCACGATGAAAGACTAGATTAGTTGAAAAATTGATTGTGAATGCTGCTTATTGAATTTATGACTACAATTTACAATGCAGTTTATTTATAATAATTTCAGATAGTGGCTATGTTAATAGCCAGTGTGTCGGCAAGTTATGAGAATGAACATGGCTCAACGACTTACCACGAGACACAGAAGCCTGTTGAAATCCCAATCTATAAAAAGTACGCAATTCCCATTCCACATCCGGTACCAGTCGCAGTCCCACAGCAAATTAAGGTTCCAGTTCCGCAACCTTATCAGGTTCAGGTCCCAGTTCCACATCCGGTCCCAGTGGAAGTCGTTAAACACGTCGAAATCCCTGTCGAGAAACCCGAGCCTTACATAGTAGAGAAAAAGGTATTTAAACAAAGTTGATGCATTTAAGGAGAAGAACCACATCAAATTTATTTTTTTTTCTTTGCACATCATTTTACATAAGAAGCTACCGCTCTTGAGGGACAAAAAATTAATAATATAAAATAGAAACCTGATTCGAGTTTCAAATGAAAGCAAAAAATTAATAATTTATTTTTTAATGCCTGTGATTTTTCTTTATTATTCAGGTTCCTTACGTTGTGGAAAAACCATATGCAGTAACGGTGGAGAAACACTTTCCAGTACCAATTCCGAAACCTTATCCAGTGCATGTGCCTGTCTACAAACATGTCTTTCATCACCAGAGCAAACATCATGGTCACGGTTGGAAGCATTAACTTCACTCCTGCCAAATTTTGTGATTAGTTGGAGAACTCGCTGCCAAAAATCTTCAAAGTGACTAGTATATACCATTGTTTGGATTATATACATAGTGATGCACGACGAGATCAGAAGATCGTAATTCGACTCAAAGGAGGCGTTAGAATTTTAATTTCTTAATTTAAATTGTTTTCCCCGGAATTCCGTAGACTAAGCTTTCAGATCAGGATAAAATGTGCTTATTACATTTTCATTTTTTATTTTATTTATGTTCATCTTGCTCCTGATTCATCACTAATTATACACGCAGACTGTACATATTTATTGTTGTTGTTGTTGTTGTTTTTGTAACGGAAAAAGCGTTACTATGTTACTGTTGTTTCAATAAACTATTTTTTACATAAAAAAACCCAACCCCGATTTTCTCTTGCAACTTCAATCAGAGCTTCAGACTATATTATTTTTAATATATACACTTTTTTCTCTTTTTTTAAATACCTTCTTCATTTATAGTTTGTCACGTATTTGTGGAAGGATGTGAACTGGATGGTTAAGTATTTTGAAAGAGTTGAGCATCGATCATACATCGGCTCAATCGAAGTCAGGAATACCCTACTTTTACCAGGTCATTTTATTTACAAATCGAAGCAATTAGTCCACCCGTAATTGCAAGATCGTTCTATCTCGCGGTTTGTTTGAAAATGAAATTCAGGTGTTTCATAATTGGTTTGTTTTCAAAGTCAGATATCACTTTTCCAACGTGTAGATATCACAGTTCACAAAATTACGATTTTATGCTATATTAGATGGAATAAATAATTATTATCCCAATATCAATTACGTTTCACAAAATTTTCTTTTGAAAATCAATTTTTTCATTCTGATTCAACTTCCAAATGACAAATTCCATCTGTTAAGATTCTTAATAATCATTCCCTGTTAATATTGAAATAGAAAGCTCATTTGTCTTATTACACGATTTCTTAAGTTACAGCAAACGAAAATACCGCATTATCCGAATATGTCAATTAAAAGAAAACAAGTTGTGGGTTTCTGTCCATTTTTACAGTGATGTCCTTTATCATATCCGCCATCACCTGAAACCATGCAAGTTGTTGTCAAACTTATGTATTCTTACTGCACTGAGTACATTTATTCAGGAAATATCTGGGCGCGACCGTTGCATCATTGATACTGACCACTTTTTATACCCCGTAAGGGAATTTCATTTGGCATCGATCGACTTCACTTAATGAGAAACTTGCTCTATCCAAATGGAGCAATAGTTTATAAAACTGAGAGACACTCTCTAGGTTCTCCTAGTTTCGCCCGAGCTTCGGGTTCTATCATTCTTTGGATCAAAAATAAAGTTTAGTTCTCAATCATGCTTAGATCATCGGTGAGTGCATTATTTTAAAGACAGTATAGATTTGCCTATTTCTATTTGTCGTTGGGATCATAGTGAATGGTTGTTGGCTTCAATTTATGATAGTGAACATGAGTTAACAACATTTCAGCAAGAATTAAGAAAGAAGCTCTCAAGCCCCATAGTGGACAAAATATCTCATTGATTAAAATGCTGCTTTTATTTTGGTGAAAATTTGTGTATTTCAACAAGCATATTATGCACCTATGATATTTTAAAATTAAAACAGATCATCTTTTATTCACTCTTGATAGTAGACCTTACAATTTTAATGATTTTAATTATCACACAGATTGAGATCGACAAAGGATAATGTGAGAGTTAATTAAGCGTTATTATACGGAATAACATCATTCTCGTGGAGTTCTTTGAAACAATAAGACACTTGAATTTTATATACTTTTTCCGCTGAATTTAAATCTCAAAGTGGTCTCTGTCTCTACATTTGAGCTCCTGCTCACTTCCTTTATATTAATCTTCAAACAAGTTCAATTTAAGTGAAACAAAACAGAGCTTAAAACTTATATTTTTATGTAAACATGTTAATTAATACATATTATATATATTAATACATAATTTTGTCGTTTTTAGATTCTAGTTTTATTATGTCTATCGGGCGTCTACTCAGCGGCCGTGAAAAAGGAGCCCACGGAAAAAGAAGAAGAATCAGCTAAATCGAAAAGATATGCCACCCATACGACACCTTGTCCTCCAGGGCAACAGAACTCTCAACTCTGGCAACCTTCAAACAAAGTTAGTTGGAGTATGCAACCTCGTAAAGTGCAATTTATACATCGACCTACTTTTAGTTATTATACTTCATCTGTTTCAAAGCAAACCGTCTCCTTCGTGAAACCTCAATTGTCTGGATGGCAGCAACCACAGTCAACTGGATGGCAACCACAGTCAACTGGATGGCAACCACAATCATCTGGATGGCAGCAGCAAAAACAAACTGGATGGCAGGCTCAGTCGGCAGGATGGCAGAAACCTCAATCATCTGGTTGGCAGCAACAGTCCACTGGA
Source organism: Synergus gifuensis (assembly GCA_904066015.1). Classification (NCBI taxonomy): domain Eukaryota; kingdom Metazoa; phylum Arthropoda; class Insecta; order Hymenoptera; family Cynipidae; genus Synergus; species Synergus gifuensis. The sequence goes on from CAJFCO010000047.1 coordinate 1,148,252, forward strand.
TGGCAGAAACCACAATCATCTGGTTGGCAGCAACAGACAACTGGATGGCAGAAACCTCAAATCTCTGGTTGGCAGCAACAATCAACTGAATGGCAAAAACCTCAAACTTCTGGTTGGCAGCAACAGTCAATCGGATGGCAGAAACCACAATCTTCTGGTTGGCAGCAACAGTCAACCGGATGGCAGAAACCACAATCTTCTGGTTGGCAGCAACAGACAACTGGATGGCAGAAACCTCAAACATCTGGATGGCAGCAACCGCAATCCTCTGGATGGCAGCAACCACAAACCTCTGGATGGCAGCAACCACAATCCTCTGGATGGCAGCAACCACAATCTTCTGGATGGCAGAAACAGAAGTCACCAGAATTAACTGGATATCAAGAACCAAAGTATACAGCTGGTTGGCAACCACAGGCATCTGTTGTGCGTAAACCACAATCATCTGGATGGCAACAACCTCAATCATCTGGTTGGCAACAGCCTCAATCATCTGGCTGGCAACAGCCTCAATCATCTGGTTGGCAACAGCCCCAATCATCTGGTTGGCAACAGCCTCAATCATCTGGTTGGCAACAGCCTCAATCCTCTGGTTGGCAACAACAATCATCTGGATGGCAACAACCCTGTCCTTCTCCCTGTATTTCAAACGCTGCTAACAAATATTCTCCACTCCCACAGTCTCATCAAATCAAAATTCCCCAGATAAAATACAGCCAGCCCCAGATTAAGCAGCCTGTCTATATACCACAACCAGCTCAGAACAAAGGATGGGAAGAGCCCTGTGACTGAAAACTTGCTGGAATGGAAACTTCTACTGGTCATTGTGTCATATTCAAGGTTCTACGTGAATTTAGGATCTGATTCATATCGTCTACAGTTTTTGAAGAATAATCCATTTCTCAATTTGTTTCTATTTACAAGTATGTGGAAGCGCTTATTTTGTTTCCGTCATATGTGTTTTTATACTGAAGTACGATTTAGTCATTTTTTTATATTTATTTGCGAATGTAGCACGATCCAGCTGCTGGTTGAAACAAATAAAAATCTTTTCATAATTTTAGTGTATTCTTTATCAGAACTTTTACGAGAAAATATCCCAACGTTTCTTTTCACTATCTTGTTGAACTTGCAAAACTTATTGTATGTATTGGTTGATTGTATTGTAATGGCTTTCAAAGATTAAATGGTTTTAGTTAATTATTAAACGTAAGTTTTGCCCATTTCCTCATAAGATTACAAATATGGGCACTCCGAATAATGTTCGAGAGTGTGAAGATGATTTTATAAGAAAAGTATACAGCGTAAAATATTTGCATAAATTAGAGTTTGTAATAGAATATATCGAGGTCGCAGAAGAGAAAATTCTGGGAACTAATTATCGAGTGGCATCAAGACTTTTCAAAGAAATCCAATTTCGTCAGATGAGAGTAACTGCCTTGCGTAAGTCGGCAATGAAACAAGCTGCTTCGCACTTTTGATGTTACATAAGGGCCTTCGAACTCTTTTCCCATACCCACTGTTCTATGGGTGGTTATACATCTACGCGAATATTCATCATAATGTACTATTGTAAACATCCGCCCATGATGCATGGGGTTCCCATGGAATGTTGAAATATTCCCCTGTAAGGCATATAAGACACCAGATCATGTAGGATTTCCTTCAGTAAAAGTGGTAAAGTGTAGCGGATATTTTTAATCACATCATGAGGAGATTAGTGAGTGATTTTTTTACTAAAAATTGAAAAATTGTGCTTGTGATAATTCTTGTAAATTGTGAACATTTTGAAATTGAAACATTCAATTAAAAATAAAACGTCTTTAAATAGAATGCATGGAACATTGAACTCTATGACAGATTTACTACTTCCTGCTCGTTCGTAATAACAAATTGTCATTTATAGTTGTAAAAGTTAATAAACGTATTACGTTTAAAGTACGAATTTTTTTCTTATATTGTAAAACAGTTATACTATACAATTCTTGCAAAGTGATAAATATAAAATGTATAAATTTTTGTGTCAAAAATAAAATACAAGATACTTTTTTCAGTTGTATCTCGTGGCATTAGCTATTTGTGAAGGAGCGAGAATACCTCGAGGTATACATCATCATTTTCCAAATTTTAGGGCAGTATACCATGGTCATGGAGCAACAAGCTATCAGAATGTTCAGATTCAAAATCATGGTTCAGTACCTATTCCCAATAACTACGTAGAACTTATCGATGATCATCATTCTTCAGATCATTTGAGTCATGGTTCTATACCAATTGTAAATAATTATGTAGAACACATACATGAACATCATCCTTCTGAGTATAAAACACATGTTTCCATACCAATTGCAAACAATTATGTGAAACATCTTCATGAACAACATTCATTGAAACATCTTCACATCAATGGTAAAGTAAAAATAAATTACAGAAGTAAGAATTAAAATTTGTAAAAATGAAAACAAATAATAATTTTCTTCTGATATTATAGGACTCCACGAAGTCCAAGCGATTATTCAAGTACCTGCAGAACATCATTCTGTCGAACATTATGTTGTTTCGACATTAGGCAAGTAAAAATGAAGAAAATTAATTCCCATAAAATATTTTGTTGCAATATTTGATAATTTTGTGTTCCAGCTCCTTATATAGAAAGTGATTATCAACATTCGGAAGTCAAATCACCAGAAGCAGAACACTATTTCTTGTATAACCATCAGCATGATTATGAATATCACTAGGGCTAGTGATAAATTATTGCAACTATTGGTTTTATTAATGGCAATTAAATCTTTAGCTTCTAATGTATGTTTTAAATTACAAAAGGGCTATTTATTTTTTGTCTGAGAAAATTCAGGAGGTATAAAGAAATGGGAGTTTTGATGTGTAAGTAAAATTTGCAATGTGCATCTTAAACGAAGTCTCTTTATTTCATATATGGCTTCTTTTTCCTGTAATTAGGATAAAACAATAACTTATGCTTGATAACATTATTACAGTAAAAACAATGACGTAGACTCTATCTGCTAATACAATATATACTTATCCTTTGGAGTTATATATATATATATATATATATATAAATATATATATATATATATATAATAATTTTTGGCTTTTACTGAGCTACATAATAACTCATTTTGGACCATTTGTTCGGCATTCTCATAAATAGACAATTTATTTTAAAAAGAGAGATTTATTTATCTCAAAATATGCTAGATTCTATTAAAAATGACTCGAACTAGTTTTTCTACAGTTCATAAGAACGCGGATTCGCTTAATAATGAGATGATGACGCGATTAATATATTCCAATGTACAAGTGCAAGTTACACCATAGAATTCGAGGTTTTACGATAAAAATTAGAAAATTTCATTAAGTGTCAACGAAAATAGTCGTTATTTTCGAGATAACTCTCTCTATTTCTACATTTTATTTTCGTTTTCCTTTTTGGTCTAAGAATAAAAACTCTTGACTAGATCACTTCAATTATCGTTATTCTTAAAACTATTCACTGTTGTAACAATCATGAACGATGAGACTTATAAAAAAATATCAAGAAACAGATGAATTACTAGATATAACGTTTAGTCGATTTTTGGTAGTCTAACTGTCGAGATTTGATCCCTGTTCAAGTAGTTAACGGTAATAAATTATTTCAAGGATTCCACAAACAATAAACTCTTTACATGTTTAGACGTCTCTCATCACGCACAGAACTCGGATTTCGATCCCAACTCGTATTCCAGTTCCTCATTTTTGTACATGTCCAGTATCTGCAACAATATTATTTTTTAAATTGACAAATTATCTACAATTTTTTTCCAAATAATAGTAGAAAAAAAATCAACCCACCCCATTCATTTCTTTCTGTAATTCGTCGATTTGTTTCTCATGAATGTCTTTGAGTTTCTCCTTTTCCCGATTCTGAACCATCTGTGCAATTTTGCGCTCCTCCATAAATTTCTTGGTGTTATTCTGCTGTTTTTCCCTGAGTCTTCCTTCTTTGATGCCCCTTGATTTAAGAGTTTTATCATTCATAACCTCTCTCATGCTTTCAACTGATAACCTAGCCTGCCTCGCATTCATCTCTTTTATCTCTCTTTCATGCCGTGCTACTAATTGCTTCTGCTGAGCCAATTGAGCAGCCGTACAAAGTTTTCTTAATTGCGTGCGTCTTTCCTCGACATGTGTTTGCATAACTTCCCTTTCTTCACGTCTTTGTCTATCAGCTAATCGAGACCACTGTGTAGTTTGGTCAGAAACTGCTCGGCGAACCACTGGATCCCGTGATAATTCTGCCTTACTGTGAAAAAGAAAAAAACATCTTACACTATCATCGTATCAACCTTTTCTTTAAATCTAATGCTTTACTCAAAATGTATCCTTACTTTTTTCCTTTAATGAGTTTTTCTATCGCTGCACATTGTTGTTTTTGCACAGTAAGTTTCTCCTTCTGGTGCCGCTTTTTAAGAGAGTCCAGTTCCTTTTGTTGCTTCCTTACTACTTTTTGGTATCCCTTTTCTATTCGAAGATTTTCCACCGTAATTGGTTCAAATTTCATCTCCTCTGCAATTTGACACAATGAATAGTCATTGTTTAATTAATTAATTCCTGGTGATCATTTAAGATACAAACCTCGTGGCTTGGCAGCTTCCCTTTGACGAGCCTGCATTGCGTCTCCACCCATTCCAGATCTATCACTCTCCTCAATTCCAAGTCCACGCATTCTTGTTTGCGCCATGCTTTCAGTGTTCTGGAATTCTTTTGGTGCTGTCAATGCATCCATAAATTCTAAAAAGAAATAGTGTTTTCTGTTTATTTGTTCTGCTTCATTTGATGATTCGAGTGGCCTAAGATGCAAAGTTGTACATTAACAAAGTTTAACAGTACAAACCCTGGAAACCATCCGGAACGTAGATCTTGATTTCGATATTACAGAAAAGCATTGGTAACGACATTGGGAAGTTGGCTTCAGTTCGTAGAGCAATATGTCGGTAACCAGCTTGAAGACCATCCAAGGGGACAATTCGTTGACCAAGAAGTCTTCCGTTTGATTCGTCGTAAACGGCAAATCTAAGTGCAGCCAAGTCTGGCAGAACAACTTTTCGAAATAAGAAAGGTTCCTCGTTGTATACCGGATTTAGTCCGTTTGCTGGCACGACTCTAGTTCGAAATTCTTTCCGAATAGTATCAGTCGGTAGACCATACATCTCCACTTCCACGTAGGTATTCACCTTTTTGTCGGAAAGAAACTGTCCAGCTATTACCTGGAGGAAATAAATCAAATTAGGACATTTAAGTGAATTTATTAAAAATGACAATATATAATCTTGAATGAAAATTGAAGCTGACTTGCACACTACACTGAGTAGCGATAACTCCATCAACTGGACTTTCAGCGAAGGGATCAAAACTCCGATCAGCTCTTCTCATAAAATCCGGCTTCAGCAGGTATCCAGACGATCCGTTGTATTCAAATTTTCCTTGATTCAGCTGCATTGGTAAATCTGCTGTTTGGAAGTTCAGTGAGACCATTTGACATCCAGCGTTCCAGAAAACCTAATGAATTGAAACTATTTGTATCTAAATCACTATAATGCCGCTGTGATTAAAAAGAACATAATAATACAAACTTGTGGCATGTAATTTGAGGAGTCAGCTCTTGTTCCTTTTGGATAAATTCGACTCATTTGACGCTTGTTGTAATTGACGAATTCAATTGCTGAAGTTTTTAGGTAATTCAGGCCAGTGGTTTCCGCAAAGGATGACATGTTATGGTGGATATTTTTCTCTGAAATGGTTTCAATATCCTTTTTATTACGATAATCTGACGATGATTAAGGTAAGATTGATTAGGGTAACTCTTCATCAAAAGAAACAGTTATTTTACCCTCAGCAACATCAAATCCTTGGAACTTGATAGGCTGTGCATAATTAACCATGGATGATAACCATGGATGGACATTGGTAGTACTTCCCGTGTAAGGTTGTGAAACCGCCAATTCTAAGCTTTCACCCAACCCACCTGGGCCAGGTTGATTAGATTGTTGAGACTGTCCAGCAGTTATAACATCCACAACCTCCTCCTGCAACAGTAATTGTTTCTTATATTGAAAATTTATGGTGCTTTTCAGACATTATTAAAAAGTGAGGGGGTAGCTTCTCATGCTAGGAGTAGACCCAAAGTTACCTTTACCGGTTGTTGTTCAACGACAGCAGCAACCAGTGGAGGAGCACTAGCATCTTCTTTAATCTCATCCTCTATTATGAACTGACCCTGCTTGAAAAGTTCAAGCTCTTGTTTCTCCACTTCTGGTTTCAGGCGTTTGTTCTTTATCAGAATTTTTCGTTTCAGCATACTTGGAGGTGGAAGTGGCACTCCAGGCTCAAGCTTTAAGAAGCAATTAAAATTTTTTAATTTTTTAGAAACTTGGAACACTACAGTACTCGAAAAACCAAGTCAGTTTCAAAATAGGTCAACCGGGGTTAACATACCTTTATTGTATTATTTTAAGGTACTATCCATTAAACAACTAACAGCTTTTTGGGTGAAGGCGGTCAGGAAAATTGTTACACGGGAGGGGGAGGGTATGTCGACTTCTATGGATTTCAAAGATTTCAAGGGATCTTATAGAATTTCAATGAATTTTCAAGTTAGTAAATAAATACAAATTTTAGTTTTTCGAAATTTTAGAGAATTTTTATTGTTGATATTTTTATTCTAATAAATAACGTCTGAAACTTCAACCAAATGGATTTCAGAGGAATTGAATCGATTTTCTTCCTTTTATTTTAAAAAATATTTTGAATAACATTCAAATTTGAATCACATTTTCCGTAGTAAGTAGCTATAGTTTACTTAATTGCTCATTGTCAGTAATGGCAATAATTGAAGAAATTACGTAACATAGGGGAAGGAGGATTCAAGCGATGTTGTTATATGTAACTCATTACATCTAGAAGGGGGAGGGAAAAAAAGTGTTAAGTAATTTAGTCCTCTACTTTACTAAAAAATTTAGAACGAAAGTAAATTGTGCACAGAATTATGCTGCACTCACTGGATATTCTTTGAGAGGCTCTTTCAGAAGAAGATCTCCTAATATTTCATCACAGTATTTTGCCAGCTTGTACTGCTGTCCTTTGCTGCAGTGGTTCTCGAAACTGAGAATAACTGGATATTCCGAAGTTACGAAGGCAGTATCCCGTACAGCATATATCACATCTTTGAAAAGTATATCTGTGCACATGGCCTTACCATGTGTTATTATTGGTTCTTCATCCTCTCCTTTACCATCCCAGCAGTCCAATTCAACACATCTTGTAAGAAAAACAAATCATAAGTTTCTTTAAAAAAATCTTTCTTTATCGGAGTTTCATGCTTCAACCGGAAGTGATCAAACAGAAGTAATTGCACCGTTATGTATAAATGGATACACATTTATTGCTGGATTGGTCGCGCAATCAATATCTAAATGGAACCGATGAGGGGTGACTACATCAATTATCTACAATTGTAAATTCTTTAATCACCTGCAATTGTAATTCTTTAATTACCTGCAGCCAGCTAGTAAAACTTGTCTGTACATTTCGACGCTGCTTTTCCCACCAAATTGTCTGCCGCTGAGGTAAGTATTGTGACTTGAATTTATGTAATAGTGCGCAAGAGACTGATCCATGTCCATGTAGACATCAAGTCTGTCCAAAAATACAGGAGCATTCTCGTCGGAAATCAGATAACGAATGAAACCGTCCTTTGTCATCGTTTCTGAAAGAATGTGAGAATTTCTTAAAGGATGGCATGCAAACAATGAAATGCGAATAATATTTTTTAACATTAAAATCGCATCCATTAGAGCTGTGATCTGCCTTCAAAACGGTTAAATAGTGATCAGAGAAAAGAAAACAAGGTTGTACTTTGATTTTTAGCAGACTCGTTCGGCTCGTAGTCTTTGATGATCTCCATTGCTCTTTTTTCATCATATAGTGGATAAAGGATCTCGTTTAAGGTCGGATCGCGCTGCTTTTCATTCAGGAAGGTGATTAACTGGTCCAGATTTATGGTGTCTGCTTTTCCTTGCGTACTGAAAATGAATTTAAAGGGAGCTATTAAAAATTTTTTATGAGAGATAAAACGGAGTGAGTAAGAAAATTAGCTGCTGCTATTTTTCAAATACGATTTTTTATTGAAAGATGGAATAATATTAGGAATGTCACAGCTCAGGTTTCATGATCTATGTCACAAATAGACACACCTTATATATTAACCTTCCTCGGAAGTTAATAGTGATATATACAAGAAGGATATAAATGGATAGGTTTAGCACACTTACATAGATTGAAATAATTCTTCAATGTCATTCCGTGGACAGATTTTGTGGTAAAGAGCGTAAAACGCATCGAAAGTGAAGTCGTCTGGTTCAATTACATCATTCTGGAAGGAAATATTGTAAAGATTATTAAGATTTGTAAGATTTTCTTTCGAGACAAGTTCATTTTATATGCACCTTTCCACTAGGTAGGCCCAAGTCAGAAAGGCACTGATAGACAAGTTTTTCTGTCTTTCCGGAAGCAAAAGTTCTGGCCACTACCTTTACAGGAACTTTACCATTGGGATCTAGCAGCATTCTGAGTCTCATCCAGCTAAAATGTTAAGAAATATTTTTTATCCAAACATTTAGTTTTAGGGTATCAATGGAAAATATCCCTTTTGAGTTTCTCCCCAGTCATCAATAGCCTAAATTAATGAACGAATCTTACAGGAAGTGGTGATTTAGTTTAAAAAAGTAATATAATCGAGATAGAGGAAATCTGTTGTATCTTGCAAAAATAAAGCCATCTGACAATCGATAAATGAGCCCGAAATGAGGGAACATATTTCTCTTTCAGGATAACAAATGCCGTCGACGAGACTACGAAATGGATCGAATAAGTATAAAGAAATAGATCATATGGTATTTGTAAACTTACTGTTTTTTTAGGCACGTCAGTGGGCAGACATTGTTGGCTTTCACGTTATGCGTAATCGATCGTATGCCATCCAACCACGTCTGTAATAACGTATTAATGTTACTAAAATAAAAGCTAATCAGTGATTGATGATATTTCGAAAACTGATTCATATATATATAGACTAGGATAAACCCAAACGAGTAAATATTGAAAATTAAATCAACTTTAATTCGCTAAAACGTTCATGACGTTTCTCGCGCTTTCCTATATCGAAGCAAGTCTGGAATTGTTATTCTAGAAAAACGATATAGAAGAAATCCTTGAAGATGCTAGCAAGTAGTGTTTTACTTTAAAAATTCAATTATCGCTAATGGATTACAAAAAAAAAGCTTCTTTCATCCAAAATAAAAAAAAATTTAACAGTAAACACCAAACGATATAGTGTGAATATTTTTGGCTCGCAAATTGAAAATTGCATTTCAAGGATTTCGATTAAGGACCGGATATTGTTTGGTATCTCAAGGTTTAATAAACATATTGAATTGATGCCTCTTCAAAGGTCACGATTTATTTTTCCGTTCTGTGTATTCCAAGAACAATTTCATGAGAACAAAATATATTGACGTATACTTGAATTCTTTTAGATTCCATCGTAAAATTGATAGGAAATTCTTTCAGCAAAAGTGAATCAGTTTCAGTTCTAAAGAGAGAATGGCGATCAATCTTCTTTTCGAGAATTGGGAATATCTGACGGGACCAAGACGTAACAATATTGTTATGATAAAAAAATTCGTTCCAGATTTTCGAGTATATTGACAGATATTAAGTTTCCTAGGATTTTAGATGTCTAGAGAAAATTTAATGTATGAAAAATATGGTCACGGTAATTCGACAATAAGCTGGTCTTGTTCCACTTTCTCGTTGTTCTATCTTCTCTTTACTCTTTCAATATGAAACAAGTTTTTAAGGAAATAACGTAATTCTTCCTCAAATTCGTCCTTACTGAAAAAAGTAACTCAATCTCTCGCGACGTGAACAACAAATAAGTAAATCTTCCACAGTAAATTTATGATACAATTATTCAGTTATAAAAATAATACGGTTAGTAGAGTCAGTGAAAAGTTTGCAAAAATGGAAAAATTGAACTCGTGTTTGTTTTCAAAGAAAAGAGCAGTATTAGTATTCAGTTTAAGTTGTTGCTTAGGATTCTATTTATGTTCCAGTAGAAGTTTACTTTTATACTACATAACTGATGCGCATATGTTCATATATGTTGAATGAACGGATTTCCTTTATTTACAGAAACTTGTTGCCAGAGGAACTCTGGAAATTAATTAACTGAAGATGAATCGATGCAATAATTCAATTATTTTCATACTACTATTTGAAAATAAATAATTACTTTTGCTGTAGCAGCATCGGGGCAAACGACATGTTGATAGTTAATATTGGTGTAGTCTACGCCAGAACAAATAGTCAGACTTTTTTCCTCCAACTGTTCGCCATGTTTTCCACAAAATTTGTCGTATAATTTTGGGTCCTGTCAAAAAAGTAGAACGTGAGCATATAATGTCAGAGCCACAGAAAATATATAAATTATAGAAACTTTTAGTACCTTGGGTACTCCTCCGGCTCGTATATCACTCACTTGACATAATTCAATGACGTCTCCATCCTAGAATTTTACGATAAAATGTATGCAATTATTATTTATCTGATAAAGTGAATAATATGCCACAGGTTGAAAAACGTTAGAGTTTGCATTTTTTATATTTTTAAGAGCATTGTCGAGTATAGTACAGTGTATAATTTTCAATACAGCAGCATTTATAACTTTGTATGGGTTGCGTATTGACGTTTTGCAAAAAGAAAGCAAGAAAATACATATAACCGAGCTAAAATGAAAATAGGGAATTGCTCGTTTACGGTATTTATATAGTCATAATAAAAGACCATTATTCATTGTCGAGAATAAAGGACTGCATGGTACAAACGAACAATTAATCACAATGATACATGATATATGAAACATGACGATTAAAGATTTTGGTACTTTTGAAAATTATACTTTTACTATGAGCGAGAATTAAAAGCTATTGTCTTTGAAAATTATTTTTGTATAGAGGGCACTCTGCAGTGTGAATCGTTGCTTCATTAAAATTGAAAAGAATTATAAAAGGAACTAGGTTTTTTGCATTCAAATTAATGACAAAGGATCTGTATTCATTATAGGAATATAAAAAACTGGATATAAGAGGACGTTTAATGAGAGTCATACACGTACCTTTCCTTCACTCTGCCAGTATATAAAGAAGCCGTATTCATCAACCTTGAACATACAGTTCAATTCTATTTCCGTGTTGTCCTTTTCTTCCGTCCATCGATCGAAAATACATCCAGTGCGAAGAGGTTCGGGCACCTCTATTTGCCAATTGAACTCAAATCTCTTTGTCATCTTCCCCAAGGACGCCTTCAAACTTATCCAGAGTGAATGATGTTTTCTGTTGCTACTGAAAATGTATTTTAAGAAATTCTTTAGAAAAAGGTCCTTCGTCACGATGACAGAATATGTTAGCACTGATCTTTTAGTTGTTTGCTTTATCTTTTCCTTCATCCCTTAACCAATTTTCTCGAGGGCGAAACTTTTGATTATATTTTTTGCAAGATTATCGATGATAAAGTTCAGAAATTCAGTATATTGTTGAAAAGTACTAAGAGAAATACAACACCGAGGGTTCTCGAAGATTATTGAAAAACTTTGATGAAGTCGATCAGGGTTACAAAAAATAATTGTTTCGTTATTAATATGAAAAAAATGCAATAAAAATTTAAATTTAATACTTATACGAGTCATCTTTTAAGACAAATTAAATTAATTTGTACTTTTAATGCACTATACGCTTTTAGAATATTAATATTTCTCATGGTCATGAATAATTTTCATTTGGCTTAGGTTATCACTAACGAGGGTTGTTTACAAATCACCCTTATTGTTTTGTGCCGGAGAATCATTTCTGAATAATTAAACAGTGAAATATAGAAACGCAAAAAAAATCTATCTTCTTTTCTAGATGAGTTAGTAGTTTTAGATTTTAACTAATGGAAAAAGAGAAAATTATAAAACTATTTTAATAAAAGAAATTATGATTATAAAAATGCCAACGATTTCTGAAGTACACGAAATTTATGGATCAAGAGCGTCATTCCTCAGAGTCCCAGTAAATGCTATAAACGTCGATATTGAGAAATCGGATCTAATATGGTTTTGGTTATGAATAAATTATGAATTTGATGAAATGAATTTCAGAAAATATTCTTGGCATGTCAGTAAATTCTATTAAATTAATCTTCCAGATGAATTTATGGCTATTATTTTCAGGCGATTATCTGAAATTCACTTACGAGTGAAATTATTAGTTACACTATACTAGCCCATTTATTTACTTTTGACCCCACTAGACGTAATTTTATGTCATCCCTTAACAGGCTTACTCGGCAAATGATACGACGTTAATCTTCTCATGTCGAAGACTCGACAGTTCCTTCACCCCAGTTATACAATAACTTGCTAAGTTCTTAGCTTTTTCCGAGAATTCTGGCCAAAATGCGAGGAAAGGAGATTGGCGAATCTCAATCACGAAACACAAAACGGTAAAATTTGATTGAAATAAACCAGGCCGTTGACCGATAAAAGCCCTTGAGTTACTTGCGATTATTATTACGACAGGGGAACTATTTAGAATCAACTATAACTATAGTTTTTATTAGATCATAATATTTCTTATTTCACGGAAATGAAAATAAAGTGCCAAAATGAAATAGAGGCATGGTAACAGATATTACTTTTAATTAAGTGATGCTACAATAAGACCTATTTTTATTTATAGTCTACTTGTTCATAATTTTCTCTATTCAAATATCTGTTTATTTTCTTGAATACATTTATAATCACTTGCGAGAGAGGAGAATGTATTAATTAAGTTTATTCCGAATAAAAAGATAATCTAATTCTCTACAAGACATCTTCATCAGATACTTTCCTCTACCAAAAAAGTTGCCCCATAGTAATAGAATTCCCATGGCGAGATCGCAAAGAAGAGGCATAAAAAATCAGAGCGTTCCTCTGGCACAGTT
>CAJFCO010000047.1:1195019-1252410 GCA_904066015.1 Synergus gifuensis
CATGGAAGTCAAAATGTCCGCCGTTTTTAGTATGGAATAATCTCACGGTCTTTTTGGACTAAAAAAGTGATTCTTCGAAAAACTGGTGGGTTAGCACCCTTAGTTCATTTGTTGTTTCCTTTTTCTACTACAAAAAAACTCTAAATTTTCTGTCTATTGCTTTTAGCACGAAAATTTCAAACCCTAGTGATAGACTTGTGTCTTTCCACAGATTTTGACAGTTTTTGACAGTTTGTTTACATTTTTTACTTTCAAATTCCATCAGCCTTAAAGTTAATGAAATCGTCATATTGGTGAAGCATATTATTATTAAATCCAACCTGAATGTATAAAAAATATTGTAAGATAATATGATGAAACATATATTTCAGACAAACTTTAAGGGTTGATTTCACTCTTTAAAACGGTATATCCGCTGGTAAAAAAACACGTGTCTCTTAAATTTTAGTGGACTACAACATATTGCAATTATATTGAAATCAGTGACTAAGACTTCGGGTACCTTCCTTGTAAGATTAATGCTTTATTCGTATCAAGTTAATTAAGTTTATTCCATTTACGGGAATTTCCCTTCGCCAAATAGGAAAATTAATTAGTTTAATTAATTACATTAAATCGGTCTTTCTCCCGTTCAAACTTAGACCAGTTGTGTCTGACAGTTTACATAGCCAGGAATAGATAAATGAACATCCAACCGTAGACAACTTTCAACTTTCTTGACCCATGTTCTCTACCATCTTTGCTGATTCAGATCAATTTAATTTGTATTATTCATTATAAATATTAGTAAATAAATAGATTAATCCCTTCCGAATTTCAAGTCTTACAAATACGAAAAAACAGCCTATTCCGTCTAAATAGCTGTTTTTTCAGTATAAATATCGTAGATGGAAAGGGGTCGGCTATTTGTACCTAAATTTTGGTTCAAACAGTCAAGTAATATTTAAGATTATAAATTGGAAAATAAGATAAATATTCGTGCCGTAGGGTTCCAGCAGCAGCTTGGCAGTTTCGGTGGAATAGATTATAGCGCTCAACAGAATAATCCTGTCCCGAGGCCTGCGGTGTCATGGATTGGAAAAGAGGGTTTAAATCTGCCAGAACAATTCCATCCATCTGTATCCACTTCTCCTAAGGTGAATAAAAAAAATTATACATGAATGGGATCAAAATACGTTAGAAAATTTAATTCTTGAAAAAACTTAATTTTTATTTGTATTTTTCTTCCTTTAAATATTACTAATTTTGTGAAAACAGTGTCTTTCGTACTTCTTAGTTCATATTACTGAAATGGAATACTGAATACCTCTTTAGCAACTTTTTCAAAGTTTAAATTAATTTTACTTATTTTGAAGAATTTTTTTCTCTCAAACAGAAACTAATTTATTTTGCATCTGAAATAGAGTCGCTTCATTGCATCACGTAAATATGAAAGGGTTAAATATTTCGAGATAAAGTAGATGTTCGAGGTACTTCCACTGAACATTGCAGAAAATTATCCTTCAAGGAGAAATTAATTCACTTTGATGATAAGGTGAAACGTACAATCTATTGTAAATAAAAAGTAGAAACTAAGATTTTTATACTGAATTTTGAATTAAATAATTATTATTTTTAATTAAATTGTAAATAGTAATTGAAAGGCTGAGAGGATTTTTTGTCAAAAGTTTATTCTTAAGACAAGAGTTATCTTTTCTAGCAGCCAATGTTATTAAACATAAAGGATTATCGTCTGCCATAAGGTATAAAAAAATGAGTACCATGATAAGTTTTCTTTGTAATATTTACAGAAGAGTATAATGCAATTTTATCTTTACCTCCAGTTCTTTTATGTGCTTTCAGTATAAAGTAGTTTTAACAAAAGTATTGCAACTTTTGAAATTCTTCGTTATATTTTCTTTTACAGTTTGAATATGGTCAACCTCTATGGTAAGCCTACGAATTTAAACATCTAAGAAGACTTGCGAATTTTTAAATAAATTTTACGGAATTAAGGAATTACAAATAATCACCAGTGCCAAAGGATTCGGCGCAGAATTAAAGCGACGAATTTTAAGTCTCTGCATATAATTAAATCTCTGTACATAATTTCATATTTAGAATTAATATAATTTTAGTAAGCGATTCAAGTCTAAAACGAATCTTTTATATATACAAATATCGATTTAAAAGTTTTATATGAATTTTTGAGGTCTGTTCAAAGCTGAAAATTATAACAAAAGGTAGCGAAAGGAAGAATCAAGGGAAATGAGGAAAATAGCATATGAAAAATAAATTAACGGAGAGAAAGCGAATATAATTATTAACGAAGAAAAAAAATATCGAATAAAAATGTTCAAAGCTTTCTGTAGTTTCAACCTCGTTATAGTTTTAATCCTCTCTGAAAGCATTGCAACTGAAAGGTTTCAACAGACTGTTCTTCATTTTATTACTTATACTTTGAAAGAATATAGAATATAAATTCAGACAATTTCTATACTTCTTCAACACATTCCATTTAATAAATGTATTTGTTCTTGAATATGAAAGAATTATTAAGGATTATGCAATTTTTAACGAAAGAATTTTCAAGACCTAATTATTAAACTTCGAAACTAAATAGAACTTGTTTAACAATTGAAAGGAACTTTATTTAATGATTCTTGTTTATATCTAATTCTGATCTTACTGTAGAATGTTTTTATCGTTTCATTCGTTTTATACGACGGGAATTAGATGTAAGAAAATGGTAAGAGCATTGTAAAATTTCAACTATAAAGTGAAATGATACCCTGTAAAAGGAAAAACTTCCTGTTTTTTGAAAGCCTTTGAAGTCAAGAATTCACTAGATTAAATTTCATTTTTTCGATGTCGAATCTTCTTCGAATATTTATTTTAGTAAAAATTACTAACATATAGTAACGCTAAATTTTATCAAGAGAAAAGGAGAAATAATTGTAACCCATATTCAGTTATTTTATACTATAATTTATAGATTTTAACAAGTGTTTCGGCCCTGTTAGCATGACTTGTGTGTCTGTCTGCGTGTGCGTTTTCGCGTGAGTATGTATTATGTATTGGCTTCAATTAAAGGTAGCATTTAGCTATAATCTTCTTTTTTCTTATGATACATCACTTTTTTCACCTTTTATCGATAATAATTTTAGCAAACTAAGGATCACATCTTACAAACTATGCCCTGTAAGACCATTAGTAGTAATAATTAAGAAATACATAGGAAAACTTAGCGCATGCTCTACACTCGCACAGAAATATTTGCAAATTTATTTTTCTTTCTATTTTTTCTTGGGCATTCTCTTCATGCATTCAAACCTTGTTTACAGAGTTTTACAGTCGAGAAACACACACCGAAAAATTTCCGAGACTCGAGCTCAGTTAGGAATCTGCAGAAATTCTCGTCTTTCAGTAAAAGAGCTCGCGTAAGTATATATTTACAATTTAAAGCTATCATCGCACTTCTTTTTACACAAATAACTGTCACTGAATGTCACAAAGATAATGTCACTTGCAGAAGAACGCATCAGGTTAGAAAAATACGTTGATCTTATGAGTAAAAGAGACAAGTTTTATCGGATTTTTTACTGTTCCTGTTCCAATTTCCGCGTTTAAAGATAAGACTAATAATAATTTTGTGATGATCTTTATTGATAGTTTCATGAAACAATTATTTGTTTCTCCATTCTCGATAGTTGCTTAACGCTTCAATAAAAAAATTTTAGCACTTTTTATTTTCACCAACTATACAATAATATGGTGCTTTATTACCTAATAATGTTCCTTAAACACAAAATTCAACATTATGATAAAATTCGAATCACTTGGTACCTGAAATATTTTAATAATACAAATTGACAATATTTTATCTTTCAATTTTAAAATAATTTTAAAATTCTCTAATTTTATATTCGATATTTATGTGAATTACCTTCTTCAATTTTCAAAATTATTTTTGTACATCCAGAATTGTTCATTTTACTGAAACTCAACATGTCTGACCAAATCAGTATCTTTTACTTGAAAACAGTCCACAATGTTTTAGTCGGACGTGCGAATGTACTTTGAGTAGAGAAGGTCGTATTTGACGAGACAGTACAATTTTTCAGATTATTTTTGTACGTCAAAAATTGTTTATTTTACTAAAACTCCACGTGTCTGACCAAATCGTCATTTTCTACTTGAAAACAGTCCAGAACGTTTCAGTCTGATGTGTATTTTTTCAGTAGAAGTGGGCGTATTTAACAAGACAGTACGATTTTCCGATGCTTCTTGCAAGCTCTACTTCAGATAACTGAAAGGCTATTCAAGGATGTTCCACTGTATAGAATCATATATAATATGGGCTAATATAAAATCATTTTAAGAGGCAACCATTTATAGGTTAAGTTTTACCATTCTCTTCTCGAATATATTAACTTTCTATGTTAACGTTTCTAAAGGCAAAGGACCCCTTTGTATTTTGTAAAAGAATTTTGTAAATAATCTTCCATTTAGCTTCTCATTAAAAAATTTTCTGCACCCCAGGGTACCAAGTGATAGCTTTTAAAATTTTTCTTTCTAACAATAAAAGATAATTTTAATAAGCATAAAATATATCTATGACGTAAAAATAATTCTTTAAAAATCTAGACCGGTGGCCTTCATATAACAATGACATTGCAAGTTAAATCGTATATTTCTCTCTGCAAAAAACTTCACTCCTTGCATAATTTTATTTTTTACGTCTCCACTAAATAATCCCAATTTCATTTGATAACTTTATACAATTTTCAACGTATCAAATAAGCACCTAGGTAGATCTAAAATACTGAAATTCGGAGAAATAATTCAAGTAGATGATTATTATAAATTAAAATTATTATTATAAAAGTTAAAAAGATGAGGATGACGAGAAACTCATCAAAGATATCAATAATATTATACTACATTTGATTTTAAGTGCTTGTTTAGCAGTCCATTTAGGCCTTTGATTGCAATTTTGAAAATTAATTTGATCGAGCATAATTACGTATACACTGTACAATGCGCACGATCGAAGATCGCTAAATGCCTTGAAAATAGTCAACACATAATGATAGACATTTTCTTTCTGTCGCTCGTTAAACGAGACTCTTTGGTACGCCATTTCTATTTACAAATATACATTATAGAGCTTACATTCTACATAATTTTCACATCTTTCAAAAGAAAACATATAGTAAAAAGCTTTGATTATAAACATTATTGCAACAGCACGTGTATCCACGCATTCTGTATTTGAATTTGTTTTCTTTATAGAAATGAAATAAACTTTTTTTCTTTTCCAAAGCTTCTCTTCGATTCAGAATGAAAATATTATTTCCTACGAAAAACCTTTGGTAACTGGACTTTGAATCTTTTTCTGATATGTCTGGGAAATTCGGGAAGTTTTATAATTAGCCACGTGAATGAGTTTGACAATATTCCAAGATATCTCAGAAACAAAAAAAAAGGAATAAATAACAATAAGAATATAGCAAAATTGTATTCCACGAAAAGTTTGAAATATGTTCTTGAATGAAGAAAATTGAATTTCGCATGCAAAGGCGAAAAGAAATCACAAGAGAAACGAAACACTGCAAAGATAAAGTGATAGAATCAGGAGAAAAATTTACATGATTATTTTGAATTCGAAAAAAGGTGGTGAAATATTTTCAAATTTTCACTTTTTCCACGTAACAATTACAAAGAAAAGGTTTGCCTTGCATCCAGTTGTTTGAATTCAGAATTGAGGCATACTAAAATGATATATTTTATCAAGGAGGAAACGTTAGGTATATTAATATATCGAGTTGTGCGCGACGCGCAAATAGAGTGTAGGTATCACCGTAAAAGGCGTCTTTACTTCCGTTATCCTTTACAAGTTTCTTGAGCGAAAAAATATTACTATTCCTTAATGTCTATAGTAATACTGTCGCGGTACGTCATTTACTCTATATTCACCATAATCTATTTATTCGCCATAAAGTATTTCTCGACTACCTTCACCAGAATTCAAACATCAAAAAAACTTTCGTCAGCTTTTCAAGAAATTTCTATTAATTTTTACACGATTAATTTACTAATCGATACGAAGCTCATTTTCTTAGCTAATTGTAAATGTTGTGAGTTGATTATTTATGAAATGAATATTATTTACTAAAAAATGTTCGCTTCTTAATAAGAAGATTGAAAATTGCGAAGATGTTTTGGTGAAATTAGAAAAGGTAATTTGGTCCTAAAGTTTTAGATTAGCTGTACCCGCTATTTCGAATTCTGCGAGATTTATTTCGACTGTTGAATTTCTTTGGAGAGAAGAAGAAAATATATTACTTAAAGTACTAACGAGTTTAGAAAATTAAAAGCTTACTTTTCCTGCTTTATGTGTGGAACAATTGGTGAATTTAGCTGAACGTTTTTATTATTGAAATTTAACTGACTAAAGTCGAACCAGCTTACGGAAGGCCTTCCGGAATTCGGGATTGAACACGGTGTAGATCACGGGATTGACGAAGCTATTCATATAACCAAGCCACGAAGTGAGAATGAAAGCTGTAACGCCAGGCGAGCAATTTTCCTTCAATTTCGTACAGAGAGCATCCATTAGGTTGCAGGTGAAAAACGGCACCCAGCATATCAGGAAGACACCTGTAAATTAAAAAATCTAATGTAATAGACGACAATTTACAAATTTTATTTCAACCTCCTATCATGAATTACTTTTCTCTGAATATGAATAAATAAAAACAAATGAATAACTGTCCTCTGAGGTATATTGAAATTTTAAAGAGAACTTGCCAAGTACAATAGCTAAAGTCTTTGTCGCTTTGCGTTCCTTCTTCGCCGAACTCTTTTCTCTTTTTTTCTTGCTAGCTTTATTGGCTTTGTATATTGTGAATCTGGACCCAGATGACGCGTTTTTTCGGTCCTTCTTGGAAGAAGAAGTTCCTGTCAGTAAACTGGGAGACCTTCCGAGTTGGAATGGAATGAGAGATCTTGAACTCTTGAACCTCTTGAGCTCTTGTTTATTTGTGCTATTTCCATTTCGCTTCGATTGTGAATTGGAACAAGTTGTGCCACGTGGAGGTGGGGACGAAGAAGTAGATGAGGACGGTCCGGAAGTACCCCTAGGATTAGGACTTGGACTCGAGTTCATCTCTATTGCTTCGTGTAGTAATGTACTACTCGCTGCTCCATCGAAGCCTGAATCCTTCCTCACAGTCACTGTTGAACCCGAGTTTAGCTGGGCCTGGGCGACTACACTGAAACGACAACTAAAATTTGAACGTAAATGTGAGAATCTTTTACTTTTTAAGAATCTGAAAAATAATTTTTGATCTTAAGTCCTCTACAGTCTGATTCATAAAAATAATTATTTTTTTGCATCTAAATACCCAGTTGAATCTCCACTTTTTAAAAATCAAAGAATAATGAAATGTCTCTCAACTGGCTGACCACATATTGACCTGCACTACTTCCTGGATACATTTTGAATACATAATAAAATAAAAATAATAATAATTATGCAGTTAAGAGTAAATTTCGACATTTATAAAGACAGGTATATTTCTTTGTCCACTCTACATTCAATCATAAAATTCTAATTTAAAAAATATCATTCAAAATGGAATGGAAAAAAGATCAATATTTTATTGGAAAGTGCATATAGCAAAGAAAATCCAATATTTTTTCTCGTGCATTATTCTCTCTCTCTCTCTCTCTCTGCTGTTCTTCTTTGAAGATTTATAACTAACGACATGCCATACTTTGAAAGTTTCTAATTTATAACGTGCCCTAGTACTTTATAGAGAGGTAAGAGCACATTATTAAGTCTACGCAAGGAAAAATATGGTCGGTTGAAGCTAAGTCATGATTTGTGCAATTTTCGCCTCATCATTTCCTCTCATTCAAATATTGAAAACCCTTTAAAAGCCGTTTGAAATATCGTTCTTAAGTCGAAAAGAGTCAAGATTCAATATCTATAAAGTTAATGAAAACTGGAAATTCTCTTCTTTTGAAATAAAATCGGCCAAAAACCTAATATCTATAATAAACAGAGATAAATATAATATAAAAAGTGTTCTTTATTCCAATTTTCAATTTTCTTTAAAATCTAATAGGTAATTCTGTACTGTTATAAAAGCTGAGTTTACAATGTCTACCTATACTTCTTCCTGTATATACTATTTTTATTCTTTCTTTATAGTAGGTACATCCAGTGAAAATCTTTACGATGTAAGTTCCGAAATTACCCGACTTTTAATTTTCTTTTCGCAAGAAAGAAAGACTCACTTTTTGTTCACGTTTAACGAAGTGGCTCACAAAAAAAAGTGTACAGCGAGAAAGAAAGAGGAAAGAAAGAAGAAAAAAGAGTAAAAGAGTAACATGTGGTTCTAGACAGCTTATTTGAAAGAAGAACAAACTACAATTATCCCAAGAAGCAAACAGTCTCTGAAACAGAGGATAGCAGTGACCGAAGTAAAGAATAAAAGCAAGGCACCAAAACTTTCTAATTTGTAAACCAGAAAAGTAATATCAGCTTAATTAGTAAATCTAGCCAATTAAGACGAAACTTGGAGATGACCTCGGAGAGCATTGTCTATATTAAGCTCTCGATCTTCTAGAGGTGGAAATAATTGCCGTGTCATATTCCAGCAAGAAACTCATTTCTAAGAATCACGTAGTCGCTAGAGCATTCATACTTCCGACTGCTTGGTACAGAAAAATTTTTTATTCTTCGCAAGATCCGTTTCATTTTTGTCCTCTAGAATTTTCTCTCATTAGATTAATCTCTTGAGAATGTTTTACAATAAAAAATAAGATTGGATGCGGGACCTTAATTAATATGCTTCCTACTAGTACTTTTTCAATTGTTAAGAAACGTGCGAAAGACATAAAATTTATAATTTGAATTTCACTTGGAATTCAAATTGATATGTTATTCATTTAAAATATCAATTTAAAAACTAGTAAACCAACACGATTATTTTGTTTTCCTTTTTAACACTTCAAGTCATTCAAAAGCCAATCAGATTTTCAACAACAATGTATGCCAGATTTTCGAAACATTTTGTGACACCACTTTTCTTAGAGAGGAATTACAAGAGGCTTCTAACAATTTTAAAGAATTTTGACGATTTTTAAGTGATTTTAAGAGAATTCAAGGGATTTTTACGATTTTTAAAAGATTTGGTGATATGTTAAAGGATTGCATGGAATTTGGTGAGATTTCTAATACTTGTAATGAATTGTAAAGGATATAAAGGGAATATTATCGTAGAATTTTAAAGAATTTCCAAAAGTTTCTAGGAATTTTAACTTCTAAAATATTGTATGTATTTTGAAGGATTTAAAGTTTTCCGGGTAATTTTATTGAGGGATTTAAAATGATTTTTATGATTCAAAAGATTTCGTATAATAGAATTTAAAAGGATTTTGAAATTTATCGTCCAATTTCAAGAAATTTTAAGGGATTTTGAAGCATTTTAAGAGAATTTAAGAGATTTTTATGAGTTTGATAAAAATTTACGAATTTAAAGAGTTTTCTAAGAGTTTTAAGAGATTTTATCGAATTTTGAAGGATTTCAAAGTTTTTCGTAAAATTTTAAGAGACCAGCAAACCAACATGTGCGCTATTATTTTGTTTTTCTTCTTATACAACTTCAAGTCATTCAAAAGCTAATCAGGTTTGCAACAACAATGTATGCGAGATCTTCGAGTCATTTCGTTACATCACTTTTTTAAGATAGGATATAATTTAAAATATATCTTACGCTGCTTCCTCGACGACAGTGGCTAGAAAGTACTCGGTGCTTTTTTCGTTCGAGATGACCACCACAGGATCTAACGGCGTCTCATCCTCGTCCTCGTTACTCCCAGATGCCGTGTTAGTTGGTTCTTCTATCCCCGGTGCCACGAGGGCTGCTGCCCCCAGTGCAGTCTCGGCGAACCTTGCCACAGAATACCCACTACGTGACCTTAGTCAAAAGCCTCTAAAAAGCTTCTACAGTTACATGACCCTTAGAGATCCTAGCTGCATGCTTCTTGTTAAAATAAAACCTCTCCTACATAAGCTTCTATTGTATTATTCTATTAAACTCTGCAAATTACAACTTTTACCGCCATGACCATTAGGGCAGTCCATTTTGTGCAGAAAAGATTTCATAAAATTTGAACGTATCCATAGTGGATGGACAAAGAAAGAAATGGGGAAGAAAAATTTGAGTATCTAAAGGGAAAGAAAAAAGGAGAGGGATATAAAAATCGTTAATTATAATGTTTACAAAAAACCAATATAATATGATGTAGGGACCTTGTACTTATACTCAATGACATTTTTCTTTTCTAGAATTTTTTTAATGGAATTCAAACTCAATATATATATATATATATATATATATATATATATATATATATATATATATATATATATTTCTTGGACCACCCTATGCACCCAGTAAAATCTTTCACTATTTTATCTAGAAAAAGTTAAATAATAATTTTCTGCTCTCTGGGACTATTTTTTCACATTTCTCGCATGAGTAGTTAAATAAAAACGAGAGTGATAAAAAGGGCGATAAATAATTGATATTTTAAGAAAATAATATATTGAAGAAATTGAGCGATTTCTGAAAATTTCCATGCCAAGAATTATTATGTACAGATATATGACTAGACCGTGTAATATCGATGGACAAATTGCCGTAAATAAATAGTATTAGGAGTCGCTACAGGTATATTCTGCATGAGCGAGAGGTAAGGTAAAATATCGGGAATGGAAAGCATTTGAATCTCTGCTAGTTCAGAAAATTTGCAGCACCCGGTCCCGAGAGAAAAATTGAAGCTGACATTCTGTCCTCTAAAATGTGTAAAAACGAAAAAATAGTTTCAGTTCAAAAATTTGATCGATTTTTGAAATAAATTTTGTACTTGTACTAATTTTGTACTAATTATTCCGTTAGTTATGTATATAGAATACTGTTTACATATTCAATGAAGTGAATACAATTACACTGAAAATATCGCGTAGTTCAATAACAGACTGTTTAATTAAATTAATATCATTATCAATTAAAAAATGGAATTATATTATACAAATTGTCTATTTAGATATAATAATTAATTTTGATTTTGTGACTAGATTCTATTCACTATTGCTTGTGACTTTATTTCGCAATTATCGTAATACCGAAAATGTCTACTGGCACTATTTCGTGCAAGAGAACTCTCCGCAGTAATTTGTAGGATGAAAAGGTCGTTGTAGATGTTAATTAATTCCATTTAAAGATTCTTTAGGAGCCGTTGTTCTCTATGGGAAATAAATGGAAATAAAAGGATGCAACGCCTGCGAGAAAAGTGAATTATCCTGGAAGCTTCTGTCTGTTATGTCACAGAAAACGAGAAAGAATACAGCGAGGGAGCAACCAAGAGGCGAACAACTTTTATTCACCTTCTAGTATGGGCGATGTTCTCAATTATACTCCCCGATTTTGTGTCCAACGTATTTGACTTTCTATTGGCCCTCTGTTTCTTCACCCTATTTCGTAGTGCCTGAAATGATAAAATAATAATTCATAAATAAAGCACTAAACTAACACAATTCCATCTCAACTTAAAGAATATTTAATTAAACTATATCCAATTTCCGAGTCCTCGTAAATTAATTCTAGGGATAATATTGACTTTACTAGTATAAATAGGCGTAATTTATTGGTATCTCTGAACACAGTATACATACACTATGTCATTATTAATTCATGGCTAAACTTCTCGAGTATAATTTCTTTTAATATCAAAATTTCTGATTGGTTCTTTACAGTTTCTTTAAAGCGATAATAAAAACCATGGAAATGTTCGCCATACACTTTAACTGTGATACTTTTTAAGTAGCGGTTGAGGTTTTTCGAGTGCTTTCAAATTTATTGCATCTACCGGTATTTTACGACTTTAGTTACTGTTGGGTGCTTAATGCAACTTTGAACTGCAGTGAGGCACTCAACAGTTTCCTTTTGCACATTCTAAGTACTTCCTTGAGTAAGGACTCGTCAAAATTTCAAATACCATTCAAATTTCAAGAGCAATCTTGAAATATTGTCAGTTCTTGTTTAACTAGAGTTCTAGAAATTAAAGAAAAACATCCCTTCAGCAAATGCAAAGAATTATTGCCTACTCACCTTAAAAATACTATAATACAGGAAGATCATTATAATGCAGGGAATCAAAAAACTAGATAGGCTTGAGTACATGATGAAGTCCGTATTGTAGAACATGCAGAGATCCGGCGTCCGATCTGGCGTATTATTCAAGCCGAGAACAATCGGGCTCCCGATCGCCGCCGATATCACCCAAACCAACAGTATCGTCAACCACACTCTTCTATTGTTCTTGTGTTTGGCGTACTTTATCGGCCGGGTCACCGCTATGTATCTGCAATTCAAATTCGAGGGCGTACGTTGAACGATGAACTCGTAGGCAACGCATCAGCCGATTAAAATATCCCCGTAAAATCGATTCTTCCCTATTCCCATTCTGCCCTAAAGCCACTTGCAAAATTGGAAAAAGGAAACCCTTTTAAAACGCATCTGTCAATACATCCACCTTTTTTTATCTCATACTTTACACTCGGTGAGTCTAAGCCGAAAATAGCTTCAATTTTCCCGATATTTTATAAAGATTAATCAATCAGTTTTGGATGAACGGGATATACAAATTAAATTTGTGTTTTCATACTGCGTTATAATATAATTTTTTTTTTCAATATTCATTAATAAAGTTTCTTTAATCAAATACAAATTTTGTATTACAAATGTCTAATTGCACTTGTATTTTTCACTTTCGTGCACTAATGGCATTTGTACAAAAGCACACCTGTTGAAAAGCTTCCATGTACGGGTTTCATTAGGGATTTATGCTTGAGAATTTTTTGCCTTGCGAAATACATCAATGAAGAGAAAAGTATTGGAAAACAATTTCTTTTACAGAATAAAATTAATATGCAACGCCTTAATCCTGAGAGTTTTTTTTTTAATTTGGAATTTTTATAGATAAAATATATAAACTATCTGTAAATTCGATTTCATTTAACTGTATTTATATTTTTGTGTGCTCATTGATTATTAGTGTTGTATTAACCATTTATCAACTGAGGAAAGTTTAATTAAACCATTTTTAAAATATTGGAAAATGTAACGACTAAAAAGCTTCCTCTGCAAGGAATTCAGAATTCAAGGAAAGATAATTCAAATTAAGTAAAAAATAATTATCTTCTGATTCACTCTGAATCCAGTACAAAATACAAGAGAATTATCTAATAAAAAGGTGAACTAAAATTACTAAATTTAAAATTGTTCAACCTCGTAGTTGTTTAAAAAAAAGAAAAAATAGTGATGAAGATCAAAGAAAGGTTAATAGCCGAGGTTGAAAAAAAAAATACAAGAAAATGAGAAGGTCCTTCGATGCTTCACATCCTTTGCTACTGTGAGCGATGTTCGAAGAAGCAATTAGTCGCTCGTTACCTACGAAGTTAATGGAGGTGTATGAAGAGCTTAATAAGGGCGTAGAGCCATGGTGTGTCGTTATATGTAACTTGTCTATCTTTCATCAGTACATTTTATCAATTTATTACTTTCCCTGGTCTTGGCACGTGAATTTTATTTTAAATAAAAATTCTGCAAGCGGCTTACGGCTTAACGCAAATTATGATTATGTGGGCGTTATATTCTTAGTGTATAATCCAGTGAAATGAAAAAGATCCAACTTTCTACTTTCTCTTTATACCCATCTACCCTAAATTATCCCTTTGAAATTACTCTGATGAAACTTGACTAATTAATAGGAAATATAAAGTATGATCATGTGAAGTTTGTCAAACTTGCTGGATACGATTTATTGAGGATCAAGAGGAGAGTGAAAACTCACCTGTCCACTGATATTGCTACCAGATTGAAAATCGAACTTGTGCTGCACATTACGTCCATTGCTATGTAAAAGTCGCACACAAACCCAGGAAGACTCCACGCTCCATTATTCACCTGTAAATAGAAAGAAATTTTATCTATAAGTTGCTTTTTTATAATCTGATTCAAAAATGGGAAATTGAAAAATAAGTGAGAATAATCCTGATCACATCTGCTTTAAATATCAACTAGGGAGACGGAAAATATTTAGAATAGATAATAAAGAATGATAGTCTCTTTCAGTTTTTTTTTGTTTTTTTTGTTTTTTTTTGTTTTTTTTTTGAATATGACATTTTGTATCTATCATGTTTTTTATGGATCGGCTATAGCTTTCACTTTAAAAGCATACCAAATAATTGAGAAAAAGTCGCAAATTTGAAAGCATAAATGTCAAACGGATTTTCAAACCGATACATCAAAAAGGAATTTGTTAAAATTCATATGCTTGAAACTTACTGCATCGATACTCAAAACAACGTTCGATATTTGTTAGTTTCGCACTGAAAGCAGTTCAATTTTATGAAATAAATTTTTTACAAATAATTGGATGAAATAAAAAAGTCACCCTTTCACTTAAATTGCAAAATGGAAGAGTGGAGTCCTTAATAATTAAATCAAGCACAAAAGCGAGAATAAATCGTTGCTTGATCTGCAAGCTCAGCTTTTATGCTTTATCTCTCAAGATTACTTTTGTTCGAATAAATCTTCGCTATTAATTTTAACCATTGATAAAATCCTATCGAGATATTTATTATTTACCGATATACTTCTGCGGAGGTATTTTCTTTCTTTTCTGCTTTAACGAGTTATTGTCCCCAATCTCACTAACTCCATCCTGCGGGGGCGATAACGTTATCATGTTAGTAAGAATAAAAAGTCTCGGACGTCCTCAATTCGAAGAGAATTTTTCACTAATAGTCTCAAAGCTTCCAATGGAACCGATAGTCAGACTCCGTGAATCATACATCGCCTTTGTCAGATATTCCAGAAAATATGTGTTATCTTTTTTGTTATACACTCGACTTCCGCAATAGTTACCACCGCAATAGTCACAATTTCGCAAAAGTCACCAATTTTCTTTCGCAATAGTCACCAGCTGTTCTCAGCTGTTCTCTCAATTGCCACTTGATTCCACTGCACATGCGCTGCGATCGACATCTGATTGGTTGCTAACGCAAACAACACAATACGCATGCGCAATCGATGTGACATTTGAGGTAGGGAAAATTGGTGACTATTGCGGGGGCAACTGTTTCGGATTTGGTGATTATTGCGGAAGTCGAGTGTACTTTGCTGCCTCTCTCGCAATTCAGCAGAAAATAGATACAAAGAAATAATGATTTATCTCCAACTTCAACTACTTATTTACATACATTTTATTATTATTACACTATTTTATATATTCCTACACTGAATTTTGAAGTTTAGTTCCGTATGATTAAAAAACAAATCCATTTAACCTCAAAAGATAGACTCGGTATTAAGATCATTGCTATGATTTTGTTTGAAAACCTTAGCTACGTTCATCATGAAGTTGGCACTTTTATGGATGAAGCACAAAACATTCATGTTATGAAGGTAGCAATTCTTGCTTTGCTATGAAGCTAGAGTGTCTAACTCAGAGTCCCTCCCCAGGGCAATTCAATTGAAATTAAATTAAATTAAAAAAAAAAAAATTGTAGAAAATATCTGGGTCGTTTTGTATGTAAGTTTGACAAGTAGCTTGAGAGAAGGTGACAATCCGGAAGAGTTCATGAATCAAAGTAGTAAGCTTCAGCGTCAGAAAGATTCACGAGGGTGATATTCTTTTTTCATTCGTCTTTTTTTTTTATTTCGCGAGAACGAACCGACTTTCACCACAGTTGCTACTCCAGTGCAGAACGGGAGAAGCCTTGATTTATTTTCATTGGTCGTGCTCTGCTTGCCAATGTTCTACCAGAGAGGATTTATCCCCATTCCAAATATAACACGCACGTAACGCGCTTCGGTTCTCTTTCCTGTGTGAAGTCCTGACCATATTACGTTTAAATGCCCTCTTTCTCAGAAAAGGTTTCTGGAATTTAATTTTTCCACAATTCAAATATTATTAATCTCAAATTGAAAACATTTTCCTCTAGATAATTTTTACCTTCAGAGGTATCATTTATTTATATAACTGTAGCTTATTACAAATTATTGTTATTGTACAAAATAGCAAAATTAATCCTTCATGGAAAAACAATTTGAAAATAAAGGCAGTATATGACAAATGATTAATTTACGTCTTAATTGTTAGTTTTGCAAGGAGTACAGATAAATAAATATTGAGAAATTAAATAATTAGGAAATATGGGACTTTTAATCGAGTTTGATTAATTTATATAAGACGAGATAAGATTTAATATAATAATAAAGAAAAAGACGTCGATAAATTTTCAGACACATTCTTCACAGTATCGCTGTTGTTTGCTTTACGATTAGTCGATTACCCGCGCAAAGCATGGTATAACATAAAAGATATATAGTTTATAACGATACATCAGAACTCTGTGTGATTGCACTACTTCCTTGAAATTGTTCGACTTTATTACTCAAGTCCATAGCTTTTTTGATAGACTAGTTTCAATCTAATCTGCTGCAATAACATAAGTCATAGCAATAACATAAAACATAAATAAAACGAACTATCTAAATTTACGCTAATGGTAAAAAGATATATAAAAAACTTCAGAAAATGTGCGCCAGTAAGAAGAGAGGAGCTTAAAGTTGTCGGAGAATTGAGAGCAAACTGCACCCGAGTTTCTTTATCTCAGTAAAAAAGAGTAAATATGTATTTCTTAACTAAATAAATATAAAAATGTATATATCATTCATTTTCGGAAAGATGTCTATATATTCTATATATATATAATATATAAATGATCAAATACAGAAACTTTCGAAGGTCACTTTCTACCCAAGGTAAGACCGACCCCTCCAGTTAATTAAGGAGCTGTTGTTTTGATTGACGTAACAAACGTCCGCTGCACGCAGCTTTAGGGAAAATATCATTTCGCGGTCTTGTAATAGCTTTACCTTTATTTACGAAATCTCGAGAGGAAATAACCCAGTAATATTTGACGTAGTGTATTGTGGGCGTGGAGTTCATTACAGATGGTGATAGCATCGTACGACCTTTCTATGAATCCAAAAGCTGAAACCAGTTGATCTCCTCTGTTTAGGTCTATGTTACTCCATTAATTGCAGGGTTGAAGTGGTTCAAGCTAGGCAGCTTGCGGTGTAGAGTAAATATGTATTCAGAAAGCTGCGGACATAAATCTCTTTGGGTTTCCCGTTAGCAAATGTCATCCTCACTCTCAGATTTGATACCAGCCTTTGTCAACGGCAATCTTCGCTACCCTCAACTCAGTTACCTACCCTCGTTTCTGTTATCCCTACATTATACCGGTTTTTATCGCAGTAACGCACTATAATTTTTATGGCTACATGTGCAGCTCTTATTTTTATTTATTTTTTACGTGAAATGCTAGTTTAACATATTTAAATTTGTTTTGTACGATGATAATTTTTTTAATTAATTCCTCACCCGGATGCTATTATTTCAGAGATTTTATCAGTAGAAACTGCTCTTGAACCACTCTTGTGAGCAAAAATGTTATTATAAGCTGTTTTTTGTCAAGGTTTCCGTTTTTAAAATTAAACAGAATTTTACTGGATGACAATGACCCAAGAAAATAAAAAAGGAAGATTTTTATTATTTTCTGAAAAATAAATATGAATTGAAACTGATATTTTTGATGGTTTAAGATATTAATTGATCTGTAACCTTATTAAAAATTTGAGGCATCTTGTCGGAAGACAAATGGTGAGTGCTCGTATTAATTTTCGTAAGAGGCAGTATTGGAAATGACTTATTTCGTAATTCAATGATTCGCGCGGCCTGATAGTAAAATCGATTTAGAACTAGTATAACCACCGAAGTTTATGGA
The DNA here is from genome assembly GCA_904066015.1 of Synergus gifuensis. Lineage (NCBI taxonomy): Eukaryota > Metazoa > Arthropoda > Insecta > Hymenoptera > Cynipidae > Synergus > Synergus gifuensis. Next base: position 1,212,937 of record CAJFCO010000047.1, read on the forward strand.
GTTCCATATTCCGGGCAAACGAAGCGCCAGCTGATGAGAAGATCGTTTATATCAGAAGCATCTACCAACGAGAGTCTTACTTGTACTTTCGACCTTCGAAAGTACTTTGTAGACGATAGCGCTTGTAAATTGATTTTAGAATTTCTCTGATAAAGGAGAAAAGACCTTTGAGGTATATATATATATATATATATATATATATATATATATGTTATTACAAGCTGAAAAATTTTAATTTTTTAAATTATATATATATATATAATTTAAATTTAATTATATATATAGGAAATCAATCTTCAGCAAAAGTGAAATTCAAAAATTAAATGCAGTTGAAATACAATCAGTAAATTATTTTTCCGTGAAAGTAAGTCAAAATTATATTAAACTCAATCCAAAATATGAATCTTCTTGTGCAAATTTTCGAAAAGGGTGTTGGAAAAATATATAAAGATATATTAAAAAATGATCGATATCAATGAAGATAACTAGATAAGTGAATTATAAGTAATATTTGCTTACTTAAACGGCTTCCGCAAAAGAAGGTATAACACAAATTTAAAGAGGTCTCTTCCTTATGCTCTCCTGAATTTTAAAATGACATTAAAAAGCTATTAAGAGTTGAAGTAGATTTACAATAGGATCTATGGAATATATAATATATGTGACTGTTTGACAGATGATTTCGAGAAGAGGCTGCTCATGAAGGAATCTTAAATCGAAATCAAGTTTCTTCCGTCAGATTCTATGGTTTGCGGAGCTCACGCTTCTCGCATTTTTTTTCCTTCTTTTATTTCCCTTCAAGCTCTTATAACCTCGTTGAGTTGAAAGATTCTCATCCGGGTCACATAGAGAGAAGACTGCAGCTCCATATCAAGAGTTTATATATCATATCTTGAGACTTTTATGTAGGATTAAACGTCGCTTCCTCCGCTTCTGAAATGAGAAGCTGAGAGCGAAAGTGGTCAAAGTGCCTTAGCTCGAGTTTAAAGTGATTTGTGACACTTACTTTGAAGAATATACGAATCAAGAGGAAAAAGATAAATCAATTTAAAAATAGCAGGAATACAAATACAGTAATAATTCAGAGACTTTATTTAAATTCCGTCACTTTTCGGAAATGCTCGCTTTTTCAAGATGAGAGTATGTAAGGTTATTCATAAAAAATGTTGAGAATATATGTGATACATTTTTCATGTCACTATAGCTTAAAGAATTTTTAATAGCATTATAGAAATTTCAGAAATTTAAGGACACGTGTGAATAATTAAATATAGAACCAGGCTTGTCATTTTTTAATTTAGGTACTGTGTTATAGAAGAAGAATTTATTAGTTGCACATGAAACCAGGTTTATTTTCAAATTATAACACCCGAGCTTGTCATTATGGTAGTTTGCATCCTGCAGGATATCCACTTACGGTTAGCAGTATTCGAGAAACAAAACTACCACAAAATTAGTTTCGGGAATTTCCCATAAATATTACGAATGAGACCAGTGCCAACACCAATAAATGGACTATTCACTGTTGAAGTTTCTGATTTCGTTTATGTGCTTTTAAGTTTATATGATTCATTTAGACTTAGTTACAATATGCCTGTCTATCTATGGACTATCAGGGTCAAACATTGTATCTATCATTTTGAAAACAAATGTCTGACCATAAACTGATTTTTTTACTGAAAAGTATTCTCTAAAATAATATTTTTCAGGAAGATAAGTTTTCAGTAGGGAATACCGATTTGGCCAGACATCTTCTGAAACATCTCGTTCGTCACAATTTACACATTTTGAAAACCAATGTCTCGCCATAAACTGCTTTTTCTACTGAAAATATTTGACTGTTATAATAATTTTTAAATTATTGCAAATATTGTTATTGGCTCTTTATATCTCATAATTAAAGATTGTAATTTTGCAAAGTATCAAATTTTATTCACTAGCCACCACAATTTATCACTAATAACTTGTGTACCTATGGTTAGTTATTAACTTTACCATTAAATTTTCAATTACCAAAATTACGACACATTCTTGTTTAACGTTTACACTCATGAATTTAATAAAATTCGAAAATTTCGCAGAATTAATATCGAAAAAAATTATTTTCCTGAAATATAATATCCAGTTTTTCTAAAACTTTGTAAAGATGTATTTTCTGACGAATTTACTTTTATGGGGTTGTAAAACAAATTCTGTTTTGGCTCTGAGCCAATAATTGTAGGTACGCTCAATTATTCGCGCGCCAGCGGATTTTGGCACCGAAATTGTATAACGCCACACCAAAAACTTTGACTATATATGGATATTTTTTCGAGTTTAAAAAAGAAACATTAACGAAGCTAGATAGAAAAATTTTATCATAGTATCTGGAAAATATCAACAATATAATATATTTGCTTAACAAATGCTTACAAATACTTTCGTACTTGAAAATACGTGGAAAAAAGAATTAATCGAAATTATATGACATAGGAACTATATTTAAGCGTATTATCTAACAATGCAAATGGCGTATCATTCGATCGTGTAAAATGACCGATACAAAAATTAGATTACAGTTTGAATAACGGCAGATTTCTATTTTTATGCTTTCGCTCTGAGAAAATCTCAGTTCATTTTAACTTTTTACGACATCTCGTCTTTACGGTCATTCAGAAGTTTCGGATTCCATTTCAAGTGTAGTCGTATAGCTTTCATTGAAAATTAAATCTAAAATTTCACAGAGAATCAACAAAAATATAGGGTTCGATCACTTCTATTTCAAAAGTGAAATAAAATAATTATTCTCTTCATAAATACATATATCCAATATTCATTCAGTATTTTGATCTGTGTTTTTCCACTTTTTCATAACCACTGGCATATTTATAAATGAGAATAAATATTATTGAAGATAAAGTAAATAAGGTTTAATATCGCTAACGCAAACAATATTTTAAATCTTCACTTTTGCAATAATTGGAATCGTTGCCCAAGAAAACAGTTTTATCTACTTTAAGAGTCTTTCATTAGCATACTGCGTGGGACGAGAATAAATTAAATTCTTTAAGTTTTTAATCCTGAGCAAAGTCAATCCTATCCAGATTTTTAGAATAGATAATTTAAAATACGTAACAAGATATTTCTTAAAATACAACTTAAGTAAGTCATATAAATTTTAATGGCATATTTTTTCATTGAGATGGTTCTAAAAAATCGATCCTCTTTCCCAATTCCTTGTTTTGCTTTTTTGTGGAACCGTTATTCACGTCTGAAGGTTGGTGAAAGTTTTACTTCCACATTAAAAGACGAAAAAGCATTTCAGTTCAAGTAGCGTTAAAATAAAAGAACCCCTTATGAATAATAAGCCCTTAAAGATTCATTGACATTGGCTTTAATATTTATTACAGAGTAAAAAAGTTTCCTTGCGATTTTATTCGGATTTTAAAACTGCGTGTCTCACCATAAATTGACTTTTCTACTGAAAATAGTTGTCAGTATTATAAAAAATCTTTTTCCACTTGGGAATATAGTTATCAGTATAAAACACGATTTTGGTCAGACAGTGCAATTTGTACAATATCCGAACATAAACTGGTTTTTCTACTGAAATTAACCAAACTTGCCCATTTCACGACAAGAAGTCTGAAATGTGAAAAAGCAATCTAAGGACAAAACGGAAGATGTGATAACGAAATTTTGGAAAACAATTGTTAGATTGGAGATACAGTACAACCTCCATAAGAGAGCCACCACGGGCGGTTAAGGGTAAGAATTCCGAGAAATAGGGGGCCCCCACTCCTGGGCGTCGAGCTCGGAAATTGCGCGTGTGTGCGAAATGTGCATGTGTGTTGGCATGAGTATGGTCTGTAGTGGGGGAAGCTTCCGAGCTCATCAAGACCACTGGCTCTCTTATGGAGGGAGCTCTTATGGAGGTTGTACTGTACAAAATGTGTCACGTGCAGACGAAAATAAATGAGAAAGAATTGCAAACGATCTATTGTTTAATCAAAAACGGCTTTTTAATTAAAACTTATTCTTCTCAATTTGCACTTAAATAAATATTTTTTGTCCCCGCATGATAGGTGGTGGTGATAATTTTTTGATAATCAAGAAAATGTGGAACTGGGCTATGTGCCAAGTAATATCACCCCTTTTCTGGCAAGATTAGGCTTTTTCACATTAGCTTGCCATTTTATCACCATAGTTCCATTATTTCCTTTGATAAATGCTTCTCTGAATTTGAATTCACATTTATCTTTCTAATCTCCCTATCGATTGAATATAGTTCAATCTCCTTCCATCATTCGGGCAGGCTAATCTCAACGTCCACAGAAGTGGGAGTAATTTGGATCAAAAAGTCGACTCGGATGATTTTACGATCCTAATTTAATCGCGTAAACTTCGAATCGAACGGTTAAAGCAATTCTCACGTAATCGTGCCGTTATCACTGACATTCATTACCGATAACTCTTTGGCGCTGGAGAGAAAAGCGAATTCCATCTGCTCCCATTAAGTCTCTTCTGCTGCCACACTGATTAAGACTTCTCTTTTGGGCTAATCCTGGTGCATGGAAGACAACTCGGGTAATTCAAGTAATTCTCTTGGAAGAGCTTATTCCACTTGCCGTTTTGGGGAAGACTCGTCGACGGCCAAACCTAGTATAGGATTCGGACACGTAGTTAGAACTTAGTCGAGATCCGATTAAATTTACCTTTCTCACCCTGCGACCAGTATGTATAGTGATATCTACCTATTCTACTTAGCATCCGCGGAAACTTGTTCGAGTACATTCGTACACGAGAGTGGAATGGCCGGCGTAATCTTGGCGTAAATCCAAACGATCACGAACCACGCTCGCATAGTTTGCGCGACGCTAATGCCGCTCACGGATATTCATACTCGTTCAATCGATATGGATCATCGATATTATTAGTGGCTAATGAAGTACTCACAGTCACGTAGTATTTCTCCAGACTTTGGATGTGATCCTGCCATTAAGAATGGCTCTTGAGACATTTCTTCATTATATAAATCTGAAGCGTAACTTCAGGGCAAGAGAAGTCAGAATTAAGTTTTAGAAATAATGGGTTAACAAATTTTCTTGTATAAAAAAATATTTCTGCGAATGATTCCAAGTTTTTACCGTGCCATTAATTCTTAACAAGTGTCTTACCATGCACTGATTTTTCTACTGAAAATACACTGAATAGTTGAAATCGAACTCAAACATCCTCAAACTGGTTAGAAATGCTTAAATAATGGTATGATTATTTATTTACTTATAGTTTATTATAATGTAAGAGAGATTTTCGAGATACTTTACACCACTTTTTTTAGAGAGGATTTATATTTTAGATTAGAGCATTGAACTGCTAGAGAATTTTGAAACCCTTGTTTTTTTAATAAATCGACTTCCACATCTCATACAATTAAATATCGCCTTATAACCGGAGAGGTAACCAGAAAGCATTTACAACTTCCTGGATTTCATGCTCTATTAGATTTAAAGTACCGTAGAACTCTAAAGGCTATAGGGAGCTTCGAGATTGAATAGTAGTTTAATTTAAACCAAATTAAACATTTGAGGAGCTTTTAGATACTGCATATTAACTACCTTCTGATCAAAGTTAATATCAGACTATATTAAAAATAATTCAAGCAACGTAATCTCTTTTATGAATCTAAAATAAGTGTACATTGCAGGAAGAACTTAATTTACAGTTTCTCAAATAACCGCAAAACTGGAAAGTGAAGGGAAATTCTAGGCAGTGGATGTAGGAATCCTCAAAGACACCTCTATATATTTTGTGCCATTAAGCTCGAAGAGCACGTAATTAAGGTAATTTCCGGTACGAACCTGCAATTTGTACCGAACGTGCACAGTTGGCGAAGCCGCCAGCTGGTCGACAGCGATTTTAATATATTAGATTCTTCGAATAAGGTGCCGAGTTTAAGGTCTCTGATCTCCATTTTACCCCATTCCACTGTCAATGTAATCATAAAGTTTGCCAAGCTTCTGCATTTCCAAATATTTTCTTTCAAGAACTAAATTAAGAAATTTTTTTATTTTTTAAGTATGTCACCCATAGAGAGTAATGAACTATTTATTAAAAATGAATTTGACATTAAATTAAAAAGCGATTTTACATGGTGTCTGTATTTCCTGAATTATATTTTAAGATAATTAAACTTTATTCAAGCATACACAAATGTGTACATTAAATTGCAAATTGCATGATTATTATTCTACAAATGCAGCATTCTCGAGTGCAAAAAAATTCCTGTGCTGTATGCTGAATATGTAGTGGAATGTCGGAAGCACGCGTTAATGACGTATACCTTTGTCAAGTCAACTGACAGCTCGAGGTACTTATTTGCTCCGACCTGCCTCTCGTGGATCCTTAGCGTTCAATGGGTATATCAACCCAATACGTTTCACCCCTTATAAAATGCAAGTTTCATCCGAGAAAATCGACTATCGGTAAAGACGTGTTCTGAGCAAAATGGTATTTGAAAAATTCGAAAATTATACTGCTCATCACCTTCCGAAAAATCGTTTAGGTCCTCATATTAAATTTCATCTTTTTTATTTCCTAAGATTTGTGTAGTATGTATTTCTTCATGTCTTAAGTGAAATTGATAAATTGGTACCCTTACAAGGAAAAAGCATAAATATACGAAAAATGTCAAGATTTTTCTCAAAGAAATTTAACTTCTCTCTCTCTCTCTCTCTCTCTCTCTCTCTCTCTCTCTCTCTCTCTCTCTCCCTCTCTCTCTCCTCGACGAGATTCAAGTTACGTGATACTGGCGTTCAATTACTAGCTTCGAAAATCGTTACCAAAGGTCCTCTGCCTGAATGTCTGTCTCGTCGAAGTTGAGACACGAACAGAGTACCGGAAGCAGGTGTAGATATCTTGTTCTGAGGTCATTCCACGCAAAGGGCATCACTTGAAACCGGATTTTTCCAAATTTGCGCAGATATTTGAATTTCAAATTTGATGACTTTCTTTCCATTTGTACAAAATTCCTTTTATTAAAAAAAGTACACGAAAGAAGAACTTCAATTTTTGAAATTTGAGCTTTTATAGGCGACATTTATGAACTTGTTCCTAAATTTGGAAATAACATGTTTAATTTTGGATTTGAATTTGAAGAATAATTAATTAATAAATAATAAATAAATTAATTATTAATAATTTAATAAATTAATAATGTAGTAACGAAAAAGGAATATAGGGGGCACTACGGGTCCACACTTATGACTATAAGAGTAGTCGTTGTCTATTGCCGAAGCAAGACAGTCGTTCCGACGCTTGTACTACGTTTTCAAAATATACCTTTGTTCAATTAAACGGTTATCTTTTATTAAATATCCCCCACAATAATTAATAAATTCATCCCTATTTTATTTCCAGTAATATTTTTTTCATTAAATATGATTAGATGATCTTTAATATAACGTGGAATGACCCAAGTTGAATAATTATCGTCATTTGGACTTGTACATACTGTCAGGAGAAGAGAAAGACGTATGTAAGAGGAATAGAGGCATTGGAGGGCGCTGTCATCACTTAACTGGTTAACACGGCTGCAGGCAAGTTGGCCAAGAGAAATTTGCGGCTTGAACTTCCGGTGTTGATGCACAGTCCTCCGAATAACTATTATCGAACTTCCATTCTCAGATTTCTGAACTAATGACTATCTAAGGTAGCAGACGCCTAACTGTTCACAACTATATTATATGAAATACAACACACTTTACAGTTAACAATGTGGTTTGTTTCTCTCTCTATTATAGTTTACCTTTTAACTAAATTTCGTACATTGGGTACTCTCTATAAGAGTTGAAAGTTTGTTTGCTCTTTTTTAATCCCTTGGGAAAAATCTTCTCCCTACAGAAACTCAAAATGCTGGGGGTCAATCATGTAATTTTTCCATTTTTTCAATTTCTCAATTTCCAATTGTTTCTAAATTCTTACAGCATGACATGTTTGACGTCTTAAAATCAAATATTTCAAGACACTTTTAACTAATTTTAAAGAATTTCATAGACTTTAAGGATTCTGGAAAGTTTTCACAAAATTGCTAAACTTTTAAATGATTTTAAAAATAAATTTCAAAGTATTTTAAGAGATTTAAAAAGACATAGAGGATTTCAAAAGAATTTCAGGGAGTTTAAGAAATTTCACGAAATTTTATTTACGGAGTTTCAAAGAGTTTAAGGGTTTTCAAGAGATTTCACAAGTTTTCGAAGATATCCAAGATTTTAGGATATTTTAAAAGATTTCACGTGTTACAGATTTGAAAGGATTTTAAGAAATTTTAAGAGATTTTAAGAGATTTCGAGTCATTTAAACCAATTTAAAAGGCTATTTAAAGAATTCCAGAGATTTTAAGAATTTGTAGACATTTCACAATATTTCAAATATTTCAAGAGATTTTATGTGATTTTACAAGGTTTCAAGACATTTTGATAGATTTTAAAAAAAATTTCCAATTTTATTATTATAATTTCTATATAAAACCAAACCCTCCAACCACGTGCTTCGAATCTCATCGCCGACGTTTAAAACATGAAACGTGTCATACTGCGAGAATTTGAGAACAATGGAAAAATGGGAAAATTGAATGATTGATCTCCTGCTGCGTATTTGACCTTCGACCCATGAATTTTAAACTATCCTTAAAAAGTGATATAATTTTCCGTTATACAATATTATAATATAATTATGTGATACATGATAGACATTTCTATTTATATTTGCCAGATAAATAGAAATCACTGTGTTCTAAGCGTAATCGCAACAACTACTGAATCGAGATGCTAGTTCTAGAAACCTCAACCTCTGTGTGCACTGTGCACACCTGTGAGACTGTTGTTTACGCATCATAGAATTCAACAAGATAATTGAACGGCTTTGAAATCCGCAAACTCGTTATCGCATTCTTGAAACATTAAACAATTGAACTGCCAGTTCAAAGTGGAAAAGCGTTTATAAGTTAGATTAAATGATTTATACCTGTATTTTATCACTGCATTACACATAGATTTCGCTAGTCCCTTGAATTCTGGAATTTATTATCAATTGGAAAATTTGGTAACGTGTATGACTATAAATTGACATAACTACTGCAATAATCCCTTAATTTGAACTCTCTAAATCTGAATTAGTAAGAAGTTACTAATGAAATAGTGCCGAATCGTTTACTAATACACTTTAGTAAGCATTTTTACTATAAATTAGTTAAAAACTACTAATTAACAGTAAAATAGTACTAATTCATTTAGTAAGACTTACTAATTGATTAAGTTACCGTTACTAAATGAATTAATACTTTTTTACAATACTATGAATTAGTAGTTTTTAACTAATTCATAGTAAAAATGCTTACTAAAGTGTATTAGTAAACGAATCGGCACCATTTCATTAGTAACTTCTTACTAATTCAGATTTAGAGAGAAGGGAATAAAAATTTCACTACGATTATCAACATTCGTCTATAGATCTTCGTATCCAAGCACACGTAATATTGAGTACATATTGATGTGCTTATGCCATATTACTAGGAGTTGCTCTCATGTTACATTTCGAATAAGCGAATTTATAGCTTTTGGTTTTAATTTATAAAGTAAGCTAAAATATATAATTCTGTCAGTCACTTTGATTCATCTAGAATGTTATATATATGGTTTCTTGCTTCAATCATCAATTATGTCACACCCTCTTTATAATAGCTGATACTGCTGGACAGTATAACAAACTCAATTTTTTATCAAGTCCATTTTCATCAAAATAATCTACATCATCCCTATCGATTATCTAATCAAAGTCTTTGATTGATTAAAATAAAATTCAATTTCCCCTGTGTTGATTCTCAACACCTGGAGTCTTTGAAATACGAAATTAGAGATTTGTATAAGATGGATGACAGCCAAATGCGAGTCAAAACCCAGAGACTGATAAAACGCTTGATGAAAATTATGACGAAAATAAGGGTTTTCTTGTAATTTTTCGAAAGCCCTGAAAGCTGGCAACCATTAAGATCGACTCGTCAAAAAAGTTTTTGACGGTAGGGATTACATAAAGACGAGTGGGAGAAGCTTTTACAGGAGAAGTTTCAAATGACGAAAGACCTTATTCAAACTTTTTCAAGGAGTTGTCATTTCTAGTGAGTCTTGTAAGCGAAATAATATTCTTCAAGCTTTCGTGACGTAAATTCCCCGAATTTTAAAGGATATATTCGCATAATTGTCTCCTTTTATATTGGAACATATATATTATATTTTAATTGTTGTCAATGTAATAGAAATATGGAAAATGAGGATTGTTTCCTTATTTTTTTTTGTTCTTTACTGATTCTTTAAGTTCCTCTTTATTTGAGAGTCTGTAATGTCTATAAATGTCTCTATATATAGTCTATAATGGAAAAAACAATTCTGAATTCAATTCCATCTGCTTTTTAAAGCAAACGTACTGAATGAATTCGTCACTTGCCATCAGATTAGATGAATACGATCAATGAGAAGTATACGAGATGTGTTGCCAATGTGGATGGATCGATCGTGCCCAGAAAGTTAATAGCGAATAGTCAAGTAGCTCTAGCCCCCCCCCCCCACATAGGAATGAAAATTGAATTTGACTAAAGCGAATGATGGTTGAGAGCTGCGAAGAGCAATTGAATGCAGAAAAAGAAAACCTTGCATTAGAATTCGGCCTGAGTATCTGCAAGCGTATAAATCAATATGGAGATGAATGTAACTGCAGCGACGAAGCTTTCGCAATGTTATTCTTAGCTTTTTTTTTTATCTCTTAGATCTTGTATATTCTAGGTCTTCTCTGACTACCTACTAACTTAAATATTCTATCCTACCAATTCAGAACGGAGACGTGCTGAGGATACTGCAAATACTTGAAAATGTAGTGTTGGTATAACGTTTTGGAAAAATACAGAATTTATCGATAACATATGCTACCACAATTCTCGAGTTTGTGATAAGGATTTAACAACTCTCCACTTCTCGCCTGATGATGTAGCAAGAAAATTAAGTGTGAATAATTACGTGTTCGAAATTTTAAGCATATCATTCTGAATCATCAATCATCTTTTGTAAAATACAGATTTTAAGCTGTAAAATAGGCGGACCGATAATATCAGTCGGTAGTGTTTATGTATGTTAGGCATTGTATTTTTTTCAATTAAAGGTAAAATTGATTTAAAACTCTGGGATTACTTTTAGGTTTTTATTCGTACCGAAATTCAGGAAGTTTAAAAACAAAGAAGACTGGAGTGTCTATTCGTACTCGCGGAAACTCTATTTTGATAGTGAAACTTCCACTTGGTTTTGATATTGTAAACCTACGTGTTCATTGTAGTGTGTTTTACGAGAAAGAGAAAACCACTGGATAACAAAAGTTTAGAATCGAGTTTCTGCCTATTGGAGGGGCACTACGAGCGTAGTTCTAGTCAGAATCCTAAACTCTTCCAATCTCGTTTCAGAAAACAAGGGTAACAAGTTGTCACGCCTGATGGGCGAAATCCGCCATCATTTGTAACTTTGTTCTCGTAACAACTCAGTTTGTGAATAAAATAGTTGCATCAATCTTGTCCGCTCAAACTTTATTTGTTCAATTCTTTTTTCTACTTTGTTACCACGTCTACGAGGGTTGAAAAAGAAAATCTAAATTTCACCAAACTCAATACTCATCAGAACCTTGTTTGCGATTGTATAAAAAATCTCGGAAAAATATTTTAGGTCATACGCTGATTCTCAGCTCTATTTATTACAAATCCATCAATAAATTTTTATAACTTGAAAAATATCGTGACAAGTGTAGATCAACTATTGAAAAATGTTTATGTTTTTCATTTCGGGTATCAAATACGAGGCAGGAAGGATATAAACCAATAAAAACATTTTTACCTCTATCGCATCTATTTGTTTACGAGATTGTTCATTCAACTCTGGCATTTATTTCGTAAATCAAGTTTCGCACGAAAAATTTCCCAACTGTAGGTGTAGATTTTGTTTATTGCACATTTATATGTCCGATTCTTTTTAAAAATATGCAAATTTATTCCTATTTAAATAAAAAATCATACGATAATGATAGATTATAAATTGTGTGCGTATTCAAGCAGTTAATTTGCATGTATAATTTTTAAGAATGATAAAGAATGTTCTCTATTGACTTTCTGCATAAGAAATGTTGAACACTTTAGGTCGAATGTCCTCGAGGAACGTCGTCTTTTTAGAGCAAAGACGTTTCTTTTTCTGGTTAATGTCCCGTCCGGAAACAGATGGCCTTTTACTGAGCGAGGTAAGATCGGGTCGAGAACACTATTCTTTCCACAGAGTCAAAAAAGTTATCTGCAAGAAATACTCAAAGAAACTTTTCTGCCTTCAAATCTTCAGGAAGTATTTTTTAAATTACGCGAACTGGTGAAAATAATTTAAGGTCTGCGAATTTGCATAATTATTCGCAGTGATACACGCGACAAGACAAGAATTTCACCGTTCTCACTTGTCAATTGAAATTTTGTATTGCAAATATTCGTTTTATATAACTATGGGAAAATAAAATTCCAACCAAAAATATTAATATTTTGCAATTTTCCCAATATTTCCCATAGATCACTACATTATATATACATATTTATGTATAACCTTCGATGTATAAAATTCGATCTTTTTTTCTTGTCAAATCTCGCTCGAATGCATCACATCTCTGGAAATTGTTTCACACTTCTCGCGGATTTAATAAAGAGCTTGCATGATTGGCGGAGAGAAACTACTTACATTAACTGAAGTTTTGCGGTAAATCTCCATACAGTAATTAACGAAGAACCATCTTAAGAACCTGTAAAGTACCTTATTCCCTCTGAGAATAAGTAATTAATGACCAAAATTATAAAAGTGATATTAAAGTGATTTTTGTTATTTCAAATAAATAATAGAATATTTTCAACAGTTTTTTTGCTTTATCAAGAGGGATGCAAAATAATATGTGAAGTAATTTAACGAAACCTTTACAGAAGTATTGTGAGAAGAGCAAATGGTAGGAATAATAAAGTGACATCTGTGGAAGTAGAAGTTGAAGGAGGACCTTAGTTAGAAAGATTCAAAGTTATAGAGGCTCGCCAATAGCTCAGGGTCTTCATTTTACGGAGGTGTTGGATTCTCTCATAAATTTTCATTGGATGGAATTGGCGTGGGTAATTAAATTTCATCGGGAAAAGTCGTCGTAAATAACTTGACTTTCCTATCAAGCATTCTACAGATGACCCATCCCAGAAACGTGTTCATTAAGGATCAATAGACGTTGCTCAAGTTTAAAATCGATATTCTCCTTACCAATTAAAACCTCCCGCACTCTATTCTTACGATCGCTCAGTTTATGAGAATTTTATTTCGCATACATAGATTCGATTTCAAACTTAATCAGGGTTTATTGTATCCAACAGTCTGTGAAGCAATCTTGGGATTTGTATCCCGGATAAACCTAGTTCCGAAAATTATTGTATCAATTTTATTTATTAATTTTATTAATCAATTTTATTAATCATAGACTTTTTATTCTGATACTTCCCTGGTGATCTATATTAGCAAATTTAATTAAAATTTTGATAATTATTCAACTCAAAGTACACTCATCTCGCGATCGAGAGCACCGCTCGGGGGTGCTCTCGATCGCGACTTGAGTGTATTATGATTCACAGGTTCTTAGATTCAAAAGAATTACAAATTGGATCATTTTTAACTGAAAAACCAACAGTATAAATCAGCCTTTATAATTTTGGAGTACATGAACATTCTAGTAAATTTTTACATTTGTATATGTATGGCCTTACAATTGAGAACTGAAATACATTCATGAGTTACATGTATGAATACATGAGTATGAGCATTCAAATCCACCCTTTAGAATTCCATTTTATCGTTTACAAGTTAAAGAGCAATTAATGCGGTCAAACATTCAAACCTACTTGCTAAACATTGTACTATCATATACGGACATTAAATATATCATGTGCTCTGAATCTATACTGACTAGCGAATATATAACAAGGTTATCGGGCACCATTATTGCGTTACATAAAATGTCATTGGGCGTTAGTTCCAAATTTCGCACATGCCAAGCAGAGACTGGACTCAGGAGCTTTTGTTCTACACTACTTATTGAACATTGAAATAAACCTGCATGATAATTGCTGTATTCTGCTATTGAAGGAAATATTTACATTCATTATACTTTAAATAATTGTCTCGGAAGTAATTTACATACATATATAAATCTGAATGTCTGTGTGTTTTTTGAATAGGCTTCCACACTCTTGAAGCTCTCTAAACTTTTTGAACTTAATTTTTTTTACATTTAAAAATATTTTTCTAAAATTAATTTTTACAATTCTTTTCTTGAATTCTTTTGAAATCCATTTAAATTTCTTAGTATCGTTTGACATCTCTTGAAATCCCTTAAAATATCTTTAAATTTCCTAAAATCACTTAAAATCTTTTGTAATCCTTTGAAGTCTCTATGAAATCCCTTGAAATTCCTTAAAATCACTTCCCTCCTTCACTTGAAATCTTTTAAAATCCCGGGGGCAACGCCGAAGAAATTTCTGATAATATTCATAAAGAAATGAACTCCTTACTTTTGCTCATTACATTAGTATGAAATATTCTTTTTTACTATCTGAATCGTGGAAACTGGCACGTTTTAAAGTTTAACAATGGGAATTTGCTCAAGCATCAATTAAGTTGCATTCTGTTTGAAATATTATAAATTGGAAAGCTGAAGGAGGAATCATTAATGTCAGAATAAAATTGGAAGCATGATCAGTTCAGCGAATAACTTCGCGAGAAAGAAGATGTAACACAAAGATGGCTTCTTAATTGGTTCGCAGCACAAAGACGTGGCCCAAGGCGACCATCGTGCTATTACTGTTAAGTTCTTATTAAGAAAAGGTACTAGGTAGCTACAAAGTGTTTTTCCAGAAGGTACCTTTTATCACTTTTATAACAAAGAGCTTTTCTAAAAGGTGCCTTTCACTTTGTTACGAAAAAATGATCGAGTACACCTTCCTTAATAAGGGCAGGTTTGTAATTAGTTTGTTGAATTAAACGGAATGCTAATAATAGAGATTCATCATTATTTTCAGAGGGAACTGACATATCCGAATCTAAATTCAGCACTGTTTTTTCTTGACAATTATAATAAATTTGTATAAGTATTTGGTTTGTTGTTTAAGTCTTGATATAAACTTGTTATTATGTATATTCGTTTATTAATACTTTATGCCGGTATAGTTATAAACATTAAATAATTATATAATATAAAATATAATAGTGTATTGAATAATTATATCTGTGTCAAAGTTAATTGCTCCGTTAATTAATTGCTCCATAATCGTCTAGGGGAGCGATTATGTAACTTCTTACTTCCACTATTGTTTTTCGAGTTTTTCACGAAAAAAAAAGAGTGAAAGTGAAAGTGCAAGTGAAAAATTACATAATTCCCCCGCCCAGATATATTTCGATTATTATAGTAGGAGCATTTTCTGTTTTTGAATTTAAATTCTCATGATCCAAGAGATCTTTATCAACCATATCCTTGTCCATCACTCCGCCAGGTAAACTATAATATTTTCCTGAATATCCTCCCGCCCCTAGTGCAAAATTCGATGACAATCAAGGAAAATTTCGATAATTTTTCGATAACTTTCGATAATTTTTTCCAAGCACAAGATTGGGAAAGATATTTCATTTATCTTTCGATAAAGAATCAGGTGCAAAGTCTTTAGCAAATATATTGGTTTTTAGCAAATACGATTGTCGTTTGAATAAGAATTTTCCTCTGTGCTTGCTCATTGATGAATATGCGGAAGAATAGTAAAAGTAAGAACCGAAGGGATTAAGGGTGATAGGATAAGAGAGCTTAAACGAAGTGCTTGTCACGCCAATTTAAAGGTGTACTATCTATTTCGCTCGACCTTGGAATAGGGGAAAAAACTCTTACCTGCTGTTCGACCAAGGATCGATGTCGAAAAGTTCGCAATAGAGCGGTTCGCTACACAGAGTGAAAGCCAATTTACTGAGTTACGCCAATAAGAGGGGGCAATTTGTTCACAGAAGCACATGGTGTGTCAGCTAATGTATATAATGCAAAAGGATATTAGCCTAGAAGATACTCAACAGTATACAATGTATATCGCATATGTGGATATATGTGGGTCAACTTTATACCCTAATATTACTGGTCGGTATATTAATAGTAGGTACTAATCCTCGATTAAAATTTAACCGTGGAATCTCGTCCCTCAAATTTGTCCACATATAAGGTAGGTCTGAATCATTAGATAGACATATGAGTTACTATGCACATTATTGGGCGGTATTGATGATATAATTCAGGTGATGATATAATTCAGGTGGACTCGTATATGTTTATTACGTTCTCATCAGAGAAGGTATTAGATTTCTGTAAAATTTAACCCCCCAGTTTTGGTCAAATGTCCACGTTTTGGGACCCCCTGAACACGAAAAACATGTTTTTACGAATGTGTCTGCCTGTCTGTGTGTCTGTGCATCTTTGTGTCTCTATGTGCCTGTGTGAGTGTAGATTTTTAGTTTGTGAGCACGATAACTTTCGAACGAATTGACCGATTTGATTAGCCTTTAGTATACTCTTTTAGTGTCCTAAAATGAAGGTCAACTTCGTTGGCCAGCTATTTTGGATAAAAATTCAAAAAGTTGGAGCATTTTGAAAATTTTTGAAACCACTTTTTTTTTTTAATTTACAAATTCTATGCACGGATGTTCGTAGTAGGGTAAAGTGGTCCCAGACCGATCGTTGGTCCCATACCGACCTTTGCACTTTATTCAAAAACGTTGCTGCCAAAAAAAAAAACGTTGGTGGTGGCAAATTGTCGGTGTTGTGGAAGCTTCCAAACGCCACCACCAACGAGTTTTTTTTGGCAGCACCATTTTTTAATAAAATGCATAGGTCGGTAATGGACCAACATCGCACGATATGAAAAAAAGTCTAAAGATGAAAAATGTTTCTTTTTGAACACCCTATAGAGGATTATAGGCATAACAACTTTTTGAATTTCCTTAAAAAATCGAAAATTCAAATTTTGAGCAAAATCATGCAAGATGCAGAGAAAATGATAAAGAACATAGTAATTGATCTTAAAAAGATCTACAAGTTCTTCTTTGGCCATTTTTCAATAGGATGAGTAGTTTTTGTTTTAATCATAAAAAATATTGTTAAACAGAGCCGAGCGCGAAGCGCGAGTGCCCTGATGAGAATGTGCTCTTAAGGTCGATAGAACCTTAAGTAAATTAAAAAAAATAAATTTAAAATGAACATATAGGTACAAGCGTCCTGTAAGGCGCAAGCTTCACGAAGGGCACAAGCGCGCCGATCAAAAGATCGGCGTACTTTTACCTGTTACTCGCAATATTTTATGCAATTAAAGTACTAGCTATTCCTGCTTTCGAAGAAAAGAACAAAAATTCGCTGTTTTTAATATTGGGCAAAATTTATTTTCATCTTAAAAAAGTTATGTTACCATATATCGAACACATTGTTTTCAAATATCTGGAAAATATCGAACACATTATTGTCGAAAATCTGGTGAACGATTATGTATAGACTTTTTATTTCCAATTCCACTTTTACTTTCAATTTCACTTTTTAGTTTTCCAAGTAAATAATATTTCCAGTAAATAAAGTAATTTAAAGGACTTTTAAGGAATTTTACACTATTTCATTGGATTTTCAAGAATTTCAAAGGATTTAATAAGATTTCATGAGATTCTGCGTAAATTTAAGATAATTGAACAAATTCTATGACATTTATTGAAATTGTAAAAATATTAAAGAATTATGAAGTAATTTTAAAGACTTTTAAGGGATTCAAGGGATTTTACGAGATTTCATTGGATTGTTAGGAATTTTAAGGGATTTCATGAATTTCCATGAGATTTTATGTAATTTTAAGAACTTTGGAGGCATTCAAGGGGTTTTACAAAAATTCAGTGAATTTTCAGGAGTTTGCAGAGATTTAATGAGACTTCGTGGGATTTTGAGTAATTTTAAGTAATTTTAAGTAATTTAAAGTAATTTTAAGTAATATCAAAGAATATCAAGTTGTTTTACAAAATTTAAAGGAATTTCAACAGATTTTTAAGGATATAAAAAGGATTTTAAGGAATCTTATGAAACTTACGAAGATTCCTGAAATTAGAAAAGAAATTACAAGTTTTTATCTGTATTTCAAAATTAAAAAATTTTCAATTATTTTGTATACTTTTGAAATCCCTTAAAAAATTTTTAAATTCTTTGAATCTTTTTAACAAAATTCGTGCAAAAACGAGAAATTAATCGCGCGCTGATCATAGTTGCTAGTTGTGTAAAAAATAAATAAATGAAAAGTTTCTTAATGAATAGTGTGATCATAGCAAATCAATTAAAAAGTTTCTTTGGAGTCTGATTGAGAATTATAGAGTAAGAAAGGGTATCTTTTATTAATAACTGGGTTTCGTTGATGTAAAGTATTAAATGAGAAGGAAAAGTTCGTCCACTCTTTGAAAACTAAGTTGTCTTCTATCTGCAGAGCTTTCCAATTTACTTAATTTACGCGATGCTATATTCTCAAAGGAGATTTAGAGATAGAGAGTAAAAGTAAGAAAGAAATGGGAAGTTTTACGGAAACAAGAAGTTTTAATTGTTCTTGTATGAAGTTGTTGAAAAGCGTTGTGTAACAACAGTCTTTGTTAATATTTTTGTTAGCTGGGATACTTTGTTATTGTCTTAAAAATTACCATCCTTTTGGAGAGATTCATTCACACTATCTTTGTATGCAATTGAGATTGGGAGTTTCTGACACATTCTACAGACGCATTTTATGGCGTGAATCACATCATAACTGCAATTTTAATGTAGTATCTGATACGTGTCCTTCTGGATGTGACATTTGCGAGGTAACTTTATGATCGTCATATCAGATATTAAAACCAGAGACTGAGTTCCCTTACTTCGGTGGACGTAAAATTTTTAACAAACAAGGGCAGATTTATTTTTTCTGGTAATATTTATTGACCGGGAAGATAGTAAGGCTTCTCATTTAATCAGTAATATCATTTCATTTAATTATTTCTTCTGCGTAGAACTTCTGCTATTTCATAAAACGTTGCAGCTGTTATCTCGTGATGATATTAAATTTGTGTAATATATGAACGCAAATATTGTTTCTCATAAAATTCTTATGTCGTCGTTACTATTTTTATACATACCAAGTAAGCTATAGGCAGTTCCGTGATATTTGGATTGTGTAGAGACTTTGTTTATTTGACGGGAGAAGAAATATTTATGATCGTCCTTAAAAGATATTTCATTATAAAAGAAATCCTAGAGAAGTAAAGTAAGGTAAAATTCTTGTTCCCAGACGGGAAGAAATATAATCCAAAGCTGTCATCTTAAGACACGTACTCAGGAACCTGTGTAATATTGGCACCATCAGGAGAAAAAATGTGCTCTAACAAGTTTCACTATAATCTAACCACGATTTCACACAGATCAGGAAAGTTTCTATAAAGAAAAAATTTTTCTTGCAGAAGAGAATTTTTCCTTTTATTATATCACAAAACTTATGAATATCATTTTAACTGCAACATCAAGAGTTGAAGTACTCAACTGGATTCCAATGACTTCAGCTGATGAAAATATGAATTCAAATGTACCCAATTGATTTTAATTTGAGTGAATTCAAAGCGGATCCAAGTTACTTGGATCAAGTGATAATTCAAGTGAATTCAAGATCCGTTTAACGGAATTTAATTAACCAATCGATGAAATGTCATTTAAATGTATTTTATTCAAATTTCTCGAGCTTAATTCGAAAGATCATGGAAGCTGTATAAAAAGTTGAAATATATATCTTTAGAAAATTTGATTAACTTGAAATGAGTAAGCTAAAGTGTAAAATTACTTATATGCTTTCGTTCCCAAGAGTTAAATTAGTTAAATTTCAGTTTAACCACAATATTTCGGAATAGTTAATGTGTTTAAGTAGCTTTTGCCTAGGCAAACAAAAGAGGCAAAATCTCCTGTAATGGCGTTGAGGACTCCAGTCTCTTACGTAACTGTAGCTGAGTGCAATTTCTGAAGGAAGGTGCAACTGAATAGAGTAGGTAGGTCTTCAATGGCAAATATTATGTTAAATCTCTCGTGAATGGGACAATAGTTCTCTCTCTATTATCAAGGTCTTAAACGGGGATATAAGGGTATCGTATTAAACCCATATTGTCATACTGTGCACTGGCTAAGCCTCTATAAAAGCAGATGATGCCCCATGGGAAATACGCACGTTACTCTTCTTCCAGAGAGAAAGAAGAAGATTTATCTCTTTGCTGATATTCTCATTAGGTTATTTTCCCCGTTACATCCACCAGGCAATCATGTTCCTCTTACTACCTTATAAGATAATCTGATCTTTATAAATATGTATAGCAATTGAAATTAATGATAAAATTGAAAAAATTGTCCTGAAATAACAATTTGTTCAGTTTGTGCTTTGCATTTTTCCTAATTATTTTCTAGAAAGAGTTATTAGAATGATTCACAAATTTAAAAATTAAATGCTTTTTACTCATACAACAAGTGCAAATTGTAGAGAAATATAGAGCAGGCGTTGGAATTACTGAGAAAGTGTTTACATTCACTTAGTCCCTCACCTTAACACACCTACTCATTCATCTCCAATGCAATTAGTGGAATCAACGGAATAAGAAATTGAATCATTAGTAATGTAAATTTACCTTTGTTCCATCAATTTAGGAATTATACCAACTCTTCAACCAATTTTCAAAATCTTGTCTGGATATTTCATCAAACACGCGTTCAACTACATTTGTCACTAATAATGTGAGTAGTCACGCACCGTAAATTTTGTTATCCTGAAGATCAAGAAAATTTGCTATAAATCTTATCAGATTATACATCTTATATATAATTACATACTTTATTTCAATTTAATTATAAAAGCGAGCTTCTTTAGAATTCTTAATACCAGATTCATACAGATTGAAGGAAATCCAGACAAATCAAAGCGATTGATGAATTGAAAATTCTAGGTTGCATCGTCTTTTTATGCACAGCTAGATTGTACATTTACTTTTTTTAGGGTCATTTTATTTTACAGAAATGCATCTTTTTGAAATGCCTAGTTTCACGAATGGAATACTAAAAAGGACTGACTTTGCTAAAGCTTTTAACTTTACCCTGATCCTCGCAAGATCGGTCTGAAAAGTATTTTCCATCGCATACAGCAATGTCGTGAATAATCGAAAATGCGATGGAGAGGTACCCGATAAGCGCCATGTGAAATGCTTTCGACCTTCGACCGGTCGAACCGAGATAAAATTCCTTGTACATCGCACTTCGAAAATGTTGTCCAGGCACGTGCACTGCTACCGGCTTTTCATAAATAATGAAATTACGGAATCTAAAGTCGTTGTCACTCTCGTGAAATATTCTCAACGCAGTACGAAACTTCCTTTCAACGTGTCGCGTGAATTCCAACATTTTATGCATTCAAAGTTCAAAAATTAAAATTCGCTTTTCATACTGACTTGAGTTTTCTAACACATTAAACGCAAAAAAAACTTTAAATGAAATACTCTCAAGGAAGAAGGATAAAATTGCTGGTAACGTTCAAGAAATGTACTTATTTTCCATGATACAATAAATAAGTAAAAGAAAATGAGGGTAGGTCAATTTCTCATGTTTTTTAAAATAAATATTCAAGAAAATTTGTTTTGAACAGAAATTAAAAGGATTCTTGTTTACCAAATTCAATCGGACTAATGTCGTTTTGAAAAAAATAAAAATCTTAAAAAATTCAATTCAATATTGAAATTTATAAAATAAAAATGACATTTATGACGTTTTGTTAATTTTTTTAAGATCAGTTTCTTGTTTTGATCACATTTTCAGGTCAACGATATTATATTTTGAACAGATCAAAAACTTTGAAGAATTCACATTTCACAAGTTTTAAAATGTTAAATAGTTTGTAAAAATTTCAACAGATTTGAAGAGATTTTATGAGAATTTTAAGATATTTCAAACAGTTAATTCGAATTTCTCAAATTTTAAGGAATTTATTGACAATTTCAAGGAATTTTAAGGGATATCAAAGGACTTCATAGAATTTAAAGAAAATAGGAATTTCAGGGCATTTCAAAAAATTAATATTTCAATAAAATTAATGAAATATCATCAGTCTCCATTTTATAAATTTAAGGTTCCAACTAAAAATAAAAATAGCACAAGTTTCTTTCATACCGAATTATTTTTTAAGCAAATGGATCAATATTTTAGCTCTGTTTCTAGTTTAAAATGCAATAAATACAAAAATTCGTTCATTTGGATTATTTGTAATACTTGTTCAAGACAAACCTAAAAACTTGAGCTATCCTCGAGAAGTATAAGTCTCAACATTTACTCAATCCAAATAAATTTACTTGGCTCAAGGTAAATTTTCTTGGATCAAGTAAATGGTGAGTTTAAATAGTGACAAGTAAATGCGTTTTCTTAATTAAATGCTAATATTTCTGTCAGTGTGAGATGGACAAACATGGTAATGTGTCATATATGCACTTATAAAATTTGTTCGTTAAACTTTACTGAACTGTTGAAGAAACTGGGGATATAAGGACAAATTCGATAATGTTTCACTTACAGTTCAGTAAAGTTAAATTAATGAAAACTTACTGCTTAGAACGTGAAATTTTAATAAATGTGAAGGAGTATCTACCGAACTTAACTGTAATTAATACTGTACATGGTTGCTGAAATTTTAATGCACACATTTGTAAAATATAATGAACACAAGATAGAGAGTACCGAACAGTTCAGTAAACCGCGATTGAGAATGAAACAGAGAATTAAAGTGGATTTACATGACGCGAATGAATGTTTGACGCACGATGTATGAAACTTTACTGAGCAGTTCAGTAAAACGTAAACTCTTGTGGAGTAAAAAAAAGGAATTTATTTCGAGCCATCCAAAATAAATGTATTCTATACTCCACAGGAGCTTACGTTTTACCGAACTGTTGGTTAAAATAGTTACAGGAATCACTCACAGTCTCACACAATTTAGTCGCAACCAATCATAAACCAGTTTCGTCGTGAATACATGTAAACCTATAACTATACGCATATAAAACCTAACACTTATATAATACGCAAACGCACGCCTATCGCTGAGAACTAAGATTTGGAACTCTCTTATATACTAACTGGACGAATATGTTAGCGCTTGTGAGAAAGATACAGGGCCAAACAATTAATTTTTTAATGTTCCACAATATTATAATAACAAAGTGCTGTAAGTAAAATTTTTGGATGCCCTAAAATCATATTTATAAATTTATTATTATCAATATAAGTAAATTAGCATAATAATGGCATTATGAATACCCTAATTAATGAAAGTAAATATTAATAAACACTTAAATGGTGGAATATTATTGTTTATTATTATATTCTAAAAAATGTATAAAGCTGAACTTGAAATATATCTAAAATTCGTAATAATAAGTATATAACGATTAAGCGTACCATTTTAATACTAAAGATTTTATTTTATAATAACTCATACTTTTTGAATTACTAAAAACTCTTTGTACAACTTTATGACTTCGTTTATAATCCATAATTTTGTTTTATTTGAACAAAGACATAATTGTAATTTAAACTGTTTTCTTAACTTCACAAATTGAAATGGTCAATTGGACCATGAAAAATTGTAAGAATTGTAAAAATTTCAATTTATACTACAATTATCAGTATTTTATTATAAAGTTTATATTTTAGACATTGAGAAAGATTTTAAATTAAAATTTTTGATGTTAATTTCATTTATTCATTTCGGTTTGTTAAGATATGACTACTATAGATATAATATTGTATGTTACAGTGAAATGTTTGTTAGTCTGGACACATTTTACAATTTTATTTTTAAAATTTATAAGATCTTACATGAGAAAGTGAAGTTACTGTCATTCACTTGAACTAAAACCGTTTAAAATAGAATATTTTCAATTTAAATTATTATAACTTTATATTCAATACAATTTTATATTCACCATAAATTATAGGACATTAGGTTTTAAATTGGAAAATGTTGGAAAATGTTGGAAAATGTTTTAAATTTTCAGAATGTACCAAAATCTTAAAAAGTAAAACACTCTACACTAAATTTTCACATTCGAAAAAACATTTTTTCTAAAGCAGTATGTGGTTGATGTCTAATAGATCCGGAATGCTCAACTGCGCATGTGTCGCGTTCTGCATCTTATTGTATGCTTTTTGCGCGCTGTTTAAAACGCTAAAAAAGTACTTTTTTTGTTTATTATAAATAATAGATTTTTAATTTATAAAATTATCCAATAAATGAAAATATACGTAAGTATTCAATATATGTGTATTAAATTCAATATTTTATTATAACTAAAATTTGTTGAAATGGCCAGGGTGCGTAATACATGCATTAGACCCTGCATTACTAGAGGAGTGGTGGAAGATGCTGCCCGACGTTCGGTTTACCGAACTGTTCAGTAGATTTTAAAGAGCGCGAAAGGAGAAGCTTCATTATAGTTTTATAAAGTTTCATATAAGGAATATAAACTTTCTTTTGCATATGATATAAAACTTTACTGAACTTTCGAGTAATTTTTCAATTCCTGAATAAGAATGATTCATTAACGTTAGTCATTTTTTAACTAATCTTAAGGGAATAATTCACGTAAATCTTTTAAAGTTTGCTACGCTCTTCATATAAGAATTTTACTGTACAGTATTAAAGTTTACCGAACTGTCATGTATTTTATAACATTCAGTTTGTCACTCATTATTAAAAAAATGTGAAACATTATCGAATTTGTCCTTATATCCCCAGTTTGTTCCATGGGCAGAAAGTCAGGTTATTATAAGACAATCGAAGTGTACTGTTACTGTTATAGTCAGACCACGAAGAAAAAAAAAAGGAGGAAGAAGTGTCTGTAACTATTGGAAGGGGCCGCAAAGTACTTTACGAAGCCCCTGACAACCAATTTGCAATTCCAATGGATGAGAGAAGTAGACTTGAAGAGAGTGGGAGTGATCGTCTAATGGCTATAAAGTGTACTTTCAAGAATATGCTTTAATAAGGATTTAATAATCGTTAAGGATGATAGCGCCTGAACCTCTCATGAGAATTAAGGTCTTAATTCTAATGAAATTAAAATCATAATACTAATTTTGTTTTCAGCGCGTAGCTTATTCTCACGTTAAACTACGAGGCATGGATGTTCCATGGGGTACAATGCTGAAAGGATCTGGTATCGCTTCAGGAATACTCTGATCTAATAAAATTCTAAATTATTATCTTAACAACTTATATGATAATCGAAGATCCTATTTTCCCAAGTTTCAAAATAAAATATTATATATAAAAATTGTCGAATTTTTAACAAAATACCATTGATTTTTGGCATATTTTAATATTTAATCTAAAAAAAATGGAGTTTGCATTTTCTATGTATAATTTTCATTGAATGTGGTTAACTAGAGTTAAGTTAACTGAGGAAGCTGTTAGCTAATTAAGCAGAAGATGCTTGTTTTACATTTGTGTGTGTTTGTATAGATGTGTGAGTGTGCACATTTAATCTAGACACGCTTGTCATTTATTGTGGTAACGTCAAAAGATAGGAATTTCTAGGTAAAGTAGATGCAGATAATTTTGCCTTTGATTACTTCCAACCTCTTGATCCATCTATCCTTCTCTTCTGCAAATTTATCGCTTTCAACTATTTTCGCATATGACACGTGACGTAATTGAACGAGAGAATACAGAAACGTGGAAATTTTGCAGCATAATGTTTAGAAAAAAAGTATACTTTCTCATTAACATTCCTATTAAACTCTATTTTATTAAACTCTATTTTTATTATTTAAAAATATTACAAGCACTTAACTTATACTATAAATTCCATATATCTCTGGAGAATAATGAACTATTTAAGTACCTCCGTCTGTCATAAATTTTATTTACAACTCAAACTATAAAATGTTTTTCGTACATATACTAAATACCATAAACTAAAGATTATATCTATCTATATTTATAATACAGAGCTAACCAATATGACCGGAGTATTAAAAACTTTGGAAATTAAAACACAATCTGCACAAATGAAAAAAACAATTAATGCGCAAAATTCATAACAAGTGAGAAGGTAGAGAACTTAATCAAGAAGCTAACGAGAAGTTCCTCACTTTAACTATTTAACTTTACAATGAAAATAGAAAATTCGAGATAAAACGGAAAACTTTGCGGTTGACTATTTGTTGACTTGTACTACTTCCGTGGGAAAGCAACTTTCCACTGGAGTCGCGAAACTTAATGTCAAACTCTCTCTATTGCAAACTTTTTTAAAGCAAGTACTTTACAACTATGTTTAAATACTTCCCGCGAAATGGAAGTTAAACTGGAAATGAACCGGCTTACTTTTATGTATTGGTTAACATACATATACGAATGTTTCTTTAAAATATGTAATTATTATTTACGAATTTGTATGCTCCCTCGCCAGGATCAAATAAAGGAAAATGCTTCGGTCACACCAACCTTAACGATAACAATCAGCAATAACAGTTCCGGCAATTATTACAGTGGTACTTAAAACTTGTAATTACAGTTTGAAATTTTGTAGAAGAGCATAATTATCAACCCATTAATATTTCTTTCCAACTTTTTTTTTCATTAGACGATAGCAGGTAAAATATATTTAAGCTTCTTTCCAGTATAAATGAGTTTTCTGAGAAGTAGGAATATATATTAGAGAGAGAAAACGTATGTTGTGTTTTTGCAATCCCTTAAAACCTGGTTGCACAGCTTACAGAAATTTTATAGTGGCGATCCCAATATTCCAAACATCTTAAAAACAATATTTCGAGAGATTCAATTGTTGTGGGATACAAAATCTTATAAAATTACCTGTTGTAAGGGGTATTCTCTTAAGGACAGTTCTAATAAAAATAAAAGATTTTACTGAAAGAGTAGTTGAATGGAATAGGAAGAAAAGGGAGTGGTAATCAGTCTATCAATGCAGTACGCGAATTCAGTGTTGTTACAACTGATTGTGAGAAGATAAAATAGATATCTGGAATTGGTTTTCAATGACTGACTCCAGAGAATACTGTCATGAAAGAACATTATTGGAAGAGTATAGAACAGCCGAAAAGGAAAAGTGGAGGAAAATGGAAAATGAAAAAAGAGAGAGAACAAATAAGAAGAAAATTAAGAATGAGAAGAGGAAATGTCGACTGAGGTTGGCTGTCTGAAAATTCAGTCAGATTTTCTACAAGAAGACGTTTTCTCTCGACTGCACCCAGTACCTTATTTTCTCAAGATTCCGGATCCAAAGCCAGTCATCCTTTCTTTTTTTTTTTTTTTACAGAAAACGAATACCAGTTTCTATCGTTTCTTGGGCATCGTTAGATACTTTTATCTTGAATATTCTCACTTCCACAAATTCTTCTTCACTCGCAAAGAGTATTTCAATTGTTTGTAGAATGTACTGGAATAACCTCTTTCCACTCGAAACTTCCAAAATCGTCAGATAGGATAAATAATAATAATACCCCCTTTTAGAAATACTTGGATCTTTATGTTTCTCAGTATATTTTCTTGCAGACGCAGACTCAAAATAATTTAGCAAAGACGTAACTTAATTGATGTCGGTAATAGAAACCTTAAATTAAAACCAGCCAAAATTCTCTGCTAATATAATATTTAAGATGTCCCTGCTCGTTTATATTATTTATGCTCCCTGCTCAAGGGGAGATTTATCATTTCAATAAAGGTGGTTTTAAAATCGTGAATTAATAAATTCCTCAATTTGATATCATTATGAATGATACAATTAAAGAAAATCTACTGTTCTGAATTTACAGAAAAGGATTTTATTTAAATTATTATGTGCAGATTAGCTGCTTTAAAATACAGTTCCCTGGTGATAAAAAATACTTACATATGAAGTATGACGAGCAAGATTTAATTGCATCGAAAATTTAATCTGCACCATAGTTATCCGCACGGGCAATTGCAAAAGAAGAGGTGCATACACAGAATTTAAATTAAAATTTTTTCTTCGCACTGCGGCAGGGAATATTTGTCTCTTTACACTTGGATTCATGCATGCAAATATGCTTTGCTTATGCGCATCTGTCTACGAGTAAAATAAAGTCGCACTACAGTAAATCAGAAATATCAGAATACTCATCTAAAATTGACTATGTAATGCTGTGGCAACAGCCGACCCGGATATTAGAGTAGAGTAGAGCAAGTGATACTTATCTTTCAACAAAAAATTTAATGAAAAATAGAAGCTGGTTTATAAAGAGCTAGCTTCCTTATAAATTGACTTATAAATAATAATAATAAAAATTTTTGAGTCTCTAACTTCTACTATTCCTATTGAAGATTTCATGCTTGGAATGTTTAACTCTCGGGAGAATTGGGAAATGCGCCCTGATTCGAAGAAATCTGTATTAGATCGTAAAATGCTTTAGGAACATATTGTTGCACAGAATGCCAGAATGTCAGAAATATGTAGGATGTTGATAAGTAAGTACAAGGGAAACTATATTGAAGTTCTTGAACTATTTGTGGAATTTCAGAGAGAGTATTGGTGCATAGATTGCCTTTAGCAAAATCAGATACTTGCTAGCTAGCCAAAGTTCACAGTACATGCAACCGTACATATTTACGCTTAAATATCAGACTTAGGTGCATGCAAGCAAGAATAAAACATAGTCTTTGCATGTTAATGATGCATACAGTTACAGAATTATGTTCACCTGTCCTTGATTTGTTCTTCACAACTGATTGGAGGATTTGATTTCAGAGCAGTAACATGCAGTTTATTAAGCAAGGGAAAAATCGATATTATCGTATAGTTTTCGTTAAATGTGCTTCCATCTGGGTTTCTGTCAAAATTTTGAAAGATTTGAAAATCTCAGATTGTGGTATACCCTTGTCGCAACCTCTTTACCTTCTTGTTCGGCTCTACTCTCGAGAGACCCAAGAGAAAAGTGGAGACAAGACATTGTTCAACCAATGTCCATGGGACTGGAAAACCCAGGAAACGAAGGAAATTGAAGAAGCCTGGTGCAATATGCTCACTAGAAAGACGATGTGAAGGAATATGAGCAATACTCTGCTTATATAGCAAGACGAAAGGAAAGGAATAAAATGAGAGGAATTCCTGCTAATTAGTTTATTCTTGAAATGAGATAATTATCAAGAAACAACAATGCACACGTAAGAGTTTATTTTCTTCTTTACGTGTCCTACTTTCTTCAAAGAGGAAGAAGTTCCAGAACAAAAGCTGGAAGATTTTTAAAAATATTACATTCTTAATTATTAGTGTTACTAGTATTAATAAACTATATTTCTGCATTTACCAGAATTATCTTTAAAGTGAAGAAAACTAAAGTTTCAATTTGGTTGGTTGGTTGGTTGGTTGGTTGGTTGGTTGGTTGGTTGATTGGTGGACTGGTGGGCCACCCGAGGTAGCCTCACCAAGGCGCTCAGACTACAAGTCCATTGTGCCATACCCTTATATACTCAGGACAATACTCTGGACTTGACACCTTCATCAGTTTTTTGGTTGGTTGGTTTTTGCGAGCTGGAGGGCCCTCCTTAGGTAGCCTCAACAAGACGCTCAGATCACCAGTCATTCGGTACCGACTCTTACCATCTGAGCCACCGACGGCCTCAAAGTTTCAATTTACTGAAATAAGTTATAACAAGGCTTTAATACATCAATGTGATTGTATACGTCTCAAGGTCTATAGCAAAATATCAGTTTGTATAAAATATCTCTCAACCTAGATGTTAATTATCTTATTTGAGTCTTGAATTTCACAAGACTGTATTTGTATGTCAAATACGAAATGCCTCAAGATAGAAGATAGAAGATTCAAAATGTATGTCTCCATCAAAGGATTAATTACAGCCAGAAGCAATCTATTCCGCCTGTGGACAAGTCAACCCAGTAGGACAAGCGTTTGGAGGACCGCCTGTTGTCATCCTGATATGGAGAGTTTGGAATATAGTTTGCTTGATATTGCTTGGTATCTGTGCTCATGAATCAGTATCCTAAAACTTTAATCACTACTCTCTAGAGATTTAAAGCACTTCCTTAGGGCATGCATGAAAATGATTCAAAATGACAAAAAACTACAAACAGGTTGAGCTTTACTCTCCTATTATAGAGAGCGAAAATTTCAAGCATAATCCCTTATCTTCTATGAATACCATTGATGTGGTGTTTTTAATCGTCATGCAAAAGTCAGAAAGAAAATAATGAAAAAAATATTACATGTGATACAAAGCACTTGAGGTTCTAGAAATAAAACATTAATATGAAGGAGACATGTTGTAGGGATTTTGAGAAAAAAGCTGCTTGAAGGTTTGTTATTCGACATGGATGAGAAACATGTAAAGGAAATTAGACTGCAAAGTCGTCATTGCTTAACTGTACGTATTTGCCAGTAGACCGAGGAAACATGCAAGTAGAATATAGAATTAATTTTGCTCGTAAAATGACTATGCAGCTGCCCTTACTGATCAAATCTCTGCTGTAAGCTGCCTTTATTTTCAGAAAACGGATTAACTAATTACATTAAGAAGTTCTATATGTAATCCCAATAATTAATAAATTTTAATCTTCCAGCAAATGATTTTAAGCTGTAGATTATTTTATTGAATTAAATTATTTAAAGAAAATGATAGTGTTTCATGAGTGACAAGAATAATAAGAAAATATAATACTTGTTGATCCTGGCTTATGGTATATTGCAATGTAAGTGAAGTGCCATTTTCAAAGTGCCAGTACATCGAAAGGATTCTTTGTTTTACGCAGTATTTCCCATGTTTACATATACAGAATCGATTTCACTTCCGGCAACGGAAATTACTGCTTGTGACGTTGTCCGGAAATTCGGGAATGAACCTCTCTAATAATAATAAGCTCCTGGCACAGCTGGCTGTGTCTATACTTAAGGACTCGCTGCCTCTGCAAACTTAATGAGTCAGTGCAAAGCGCATTAAATTGATCTTGTTAAAATTCTTGTAATACGTTACTAGTGTTAGAGTTTTATAAATTTGCTTTTTCAAAAACTATGTCAAGGGAAGAGGAAATAAATAAATTCATGGACCAATATCCTGAATAGAGAAAATAATGTACTTGAGAACCTATATCTACAGATCAGCTAAAATGTAACTTTCAAATCTTTTCTTGATGTATTTTCATGAGAAAAATGTTAAGCTTGCTTTAAATGAACGTGATGCTTTATTATTTTAAATAAAAAATAGAGGATTTAAATATTCCACGCTTTCCGCCGGGAGGGCTCATTCCTATATCCCTTTAAACTGGAATATTTCCACACACGATGCAGTAATTACTCATCTCAGGCACGTAAAAGGTTGTAACTTTTTCAACGAACCTTCTGGAAAGCTGAAACTCGTTTTGCATAATAAAACTGAGAAACCAAACGAAAGCCTCCATTAAGTTTATGGAAAAATGGATTTAAGAGAATTTATCCGTCTTTATTTATTATTATTGGTGTGAATTAACATTTTTAAACTGGTAGCCTCACTCTTTTTTACAATTTTATTATGAAAATGCAATATATATTTTTATAGGTATTTTAATTAAACCAATTAGATTTGCCAATTATTTATATTTTTGTAAAGGTAAAAAATGTTTCGTTTCTCTGTTTTCAATGGTATTTAATTCCACACCACTGAAAGCCACAGGTATAAAATATTTCATACCTTCCATTATATACCGTACGCAATTTTAGTTACTGCTTATTGAGAAAAATTCAATAATTGGAATATATTTGTTAAATTATTTATTTATTTTAATTCCCGCATTACCATTATTTTAAACTACTCATGTAAACTTATATAATACAGTTTTATATTTTAATTTAGTTTAATTTATGGTTCCCTAACTATGGAAACTTCGTAATTAAAATATGTACATATTTTAAAAAATGGTTGTTAATGGAAAATGTTGAAATACTTTTTAAAAGGGTTTTCTAACGAGGCACTTCTGCTATAATTAAAATTCAAAAATGATAAAATATAGCAGTAACATCATTAAAATCCCACAAAGTAAAGTGTGATCAAAGTAAATTCCAAAGAGCTCTGGTAAATTTGTAAATAATCTAATGGCTTATAGAGGAAAGCGTTATAATTCAAATTTACTAAAAACAACTAAAAAATACATGTAAAACATATAAAAACAATTTTCATGCCTGTGAATTTTTTAATGTTCACCTAAACCCCTTCAAGTTCATTCCTTTCATCAAAGGTTCATTTTCATTCATTTTTGTGTTTGAAATATGGGAGGAGGTGTCACGGCTATTTTTATCACATTAATTCCTTTTAATTAATTAATTCAATTCCTTTGTTTAAAGGTCGCTATTTTGATACTTTTAATAGAATTGAAATACTCTTCTTTAGATGAACTATATCGGATGCAAAATGAATAGGTCTTGAAAGTTGCAGTATTTATGTGAATTGTTTCACCGGAAAATTAACTTACGAAAAAGAAGAATAGAGAAATTTTGTAACCACATTTTCAAATAATTAAGCAAACTGAGGTTTCGTATATTCCTCTGCTTTACTGCTGAGCCATAACGAATATTATGATCGAATGCCACAGGCCACGAAACATGTCACGAATACTGGCGGTATAGTGACGGATATTTCTCGGTGTGATTTGTCGAAACCACGAATCATAGAACAAGGCAAACATATACATGACCTGCATTTCTATCAGAGATGGAGACTCAAATCTTTCCGGTACAGAAGGAGATAATAATAACTTCCGGCATTTGTCACTATGCTATTGTATTGTACTTGTATTGTCTAGTCGCCATTAGGGAGCAATTCGCTACATCAATTAATCTGAATCCTATTATCGCGATCCGAAACTGCATGGCCAAAATATATGTCGGAATCGGTTAACTGTAACCTATAACTTTAATTTATTCGTTCATATTTGTAAATATCCAAAAGTATTGCAAAAGTATTACAGTTTTAAATCTCAATGAATAAATAATTACATATTTTTTCCCTATTTATTCATGCTACACGCACACATTACAATAATTACGAGATTCGTTTGAGAAATGAACCTTCGCTTCGTGTGAATGTGATTTATGATGTTTTTGCTTTTGTTTCTCCTCAGCGATGAAGGCTTCGTCAGAGTGAAAAATTTAATCGAGCGTGCAGACTAATGAACAGTTCATGCCCAGGTATAACGAAACTCAATCAACTTGTGCATAATTTGTATTCAGAACAAGATATTTATTTTGACATGAAAAATATCTCTGAAAAAGATAAACTATCTGTCTCATCATATCATCTATAATATTTATATAACATCCCAGGTTCTTGTACTTCATTTATATTTTCTGTTATAAATTAAGAAAAACAATCAAATGTGACGATCTTTGATTAATCAGAGACCGATTCTTCATGCCTGGAAGTAAATACTTCTCAATGCACCCTTGAAACGAGACCTTTCAATGAACGCCTCAACCAGAAAATTACTTTCTTTCAGAGTGATAATAGCTCCTAACTTGAAACTTCCACAGAATTGACGATTCTTTAGAAGATTCTGTATAGACTCTACTATCCGATACCGTTTTATTCTTAACACGTCTACATTGTCCTTACCCTTCTTTTGATTAAACAAGTCGCTTCAATCAAAAATAGGATGATTTTAATTAACGTACACAATACTTCAAGAATCTAGATTCAATACCTCATCATTAATATGGTTGAAATTCAGGGAGAGGTTTCACGTCTCAAGACGGTATTAAGTTAAATAATAATACATTATTTCCTTATTGTTTCCCTTTGTTCCTGTAGACACTGATGGATCAAAATATAATCAAGAATGAAAGAAAAATAGTAATTTATCAATCAGTTTCATATTTGTTGTAAGATATGAAAAAGCTCTAAGTTTCCTGGTATCCTACAGGTTTCATCTCAAGTGCCTGCCAGCAAAGCCATTCTTTCCGATGTGCAGTTCTCGCTTATTTCATGGGCAGAAATGTATGTCGTAAGTTCAGAAGTCGCAAAATTGTATAGGGAAATAGCATATTTCCTGCCCGAATAAAAGATAATGCTACACAGTTGGCAACTGACGTTATGCACTTATATTCAATTTCATACTTTAAGACCACCTACTTTTCGGAGCTAAAGCGAATCGCAACGCTTGGTGAAACCTTGAATTCTACTTTTTGGAAGAAAGCAATACACACACATATAATCTAATAAGAAATATTGCTGCGAAATAAACAGGATTTTGATTTATAAAACTCGGTTTACAAAATAAAATAATTGACCTGAATTATTACAAAATAAAGTTAACTTCGCTCTCATTTCGTTACAACGGGAGATTATTTCCTGGATTTAAAATCCAGAAAATTCGCTCCAGCCAATCTGAAAAATAATCTAGGAAATTTGTCAGGAGGTTATTTTCAAACAGTATTAAACTTTTCTAATATTTAAAACTATATTTAATTAAAGTAAGTATCTCTATACAGGGTGTTTCGCGACCTATATCATTAATTGAAACTACAAATACTACAGCAAAAACTAAGTCGAAAACTCCCATAAAAAAATGTTGTAAAATGCGTATAGTTTTTAAACTACAGAGCAACAAAGTTGACCAATCTGAAGTACAATGCTAGTTCTCACATATTCTCACAATACATTATGCATTACTGGCAGTCTAAAGCGTGCTTCTGATTGATCAACTTTAATGCCCTATAGTTTAAAACTACGCATTTTACAACATTTTCTTATGGGAGTTTTCGACTTAGTTTTTGCTCTAGTATTTCTAGTTTCAATTAATGACAGAGGTCGCGAAACAGCCTGCGTAATACGTGTATAACTCTTTAAATTATAATTTCTGATAAAATCACAGCTTCATAACTGAGTATCGCTTGAGGGAAAGAAAAGCGTCAGTTCTTACTCGC
The DNA here is from genome assembly GCA_904066015.1 of Synergus gifuensis. Lineage (NCBI taxonomy): Eukaryota > Metazoa > Arthropoda > Insecta > Hymenoptera > Cynipidae > Synergus > Synergus gifuensis. The sequence continues at coordinate 1,248,049 of CAJFCO010000047.1, forward strand.
AATTTGCGAGGTTGCCAAGAAAATAAGTGCATTCATCCGTACAGAGTAAAATTACTACTTGCAGCTATTAGTTTTTTACCGGAAAGTGAAGCTTTCAAAAGAATGATAGGTACAGTACTTTTTCTGGATAAATCGTCTACGTCCTGCGGGAATTACACCTAAATAAATAATGTAATAAAACTGAATAAAAGTTATTTATTAACAAGAGTAATATAACTTTATTTGCAGGCAATTTATTTCATTTTTTATTCCGATAAATAACCTATCACAGTGTAATTAAACTCTATGAAAATAAATTGTAGTCATTTTCGTAGAAGTAATCGCTTGAATATTGAGTGGTAAGATAAAGGAAATTCCGCTAAGTTTTAACTATTTGATAACGTAATAAATTGAATTTTTCGTATCTATATAAAATCTCCTTATTTTAGTAAACAGAAACCATTATCTACTGTGGATGGGCTTCCACGAAATATTTACATTTAGATTTATCTCGAGGTAGTTTTATAAATTATGTTACATATTCTGACGAAAATTTTCTTGTTGAACGATTTTGTGATTATTTTCTTAGATGTAATGAAAGGCTTTTCTATTTGTGAAAGCAATAGGGTTGAATAAGTAACGAAAAGGGTTATTTATAGTTGCGTACGGTAAATAGCTAAGCTTGCGATGAGCTTCCACGAAACGATCCAGCCGAACGATTATCCTCCTAAATTACTTCAGATATTGCGGTTTCTCTTAACTACCTACTGCGCGGTTGAACCTGCAGCTCATAAAGCAGATTTTCCATATGAAAAAAGAAAGATAGAAAAGTGTCGATAAAATACGAGCAGGCGCAACTTAACCCAATTTTTTCGCCACCCGCTATCTACAGAATTTATCACGGAAATAAAGTCCAGGTAAAACCATAGGGAACGAGTGCTCGTAATTTTTGGCTCTTCATACAACACAAAGATTCAACTTTTGACAAGCATTTATGGTATGTAATAAAAGAAAAGATAAATTTACGGTTTCCGCAAAGTGAAGGATTTTTAATTATGATTTTTTATTTAGAATCTACTTCATTATTGCGTAAAATGTACGGTAAGAAAATGTCTTACAGGGTTTACAGGGTTTTCTTATAGCAGGAGATAATCTTCTCCCAGATTTCCAAAGGGAAGGTAGAAAAGGGGGTGGGAAAAAACGTTTGAAAAATGGGGTCTTAAAATGGTTAAGAAAATTGAATCTAGGAGTATAATAACACAAAGAGAAGAACAAAATAATCAGCACAGCGACTAAGGTTACGCAATTCTTTTCTTACCATTTTAAGATTTATTCTGTAATTTCTGCAGTGCATTAATCCAGTCGCGAATGAATAGCGGAAATGAATTTAGCAGGAGATTTTTTTAACCAGGTAAGTATATTACGTAGTATTTATTTAGACATGTTTTTCCTGATGCAATTTTTAAATAAATTATCTTTAGGAATAAGAAGAAAATTTCATTTGTTAACTACAGGTAGGTTCTTAATTCTAAAGAGGACTGAAAATGGGATGCTTTAAAAGTTGAAAGGATTGGGGGTGATAAATGGAGGCGATAAATACTGCAATTAATATAGTTGCTCCCCGTTCAATCGTGACCTTGTAGGATCGTAAATTGCAGAAAGTCGTTAAGCGAACCTCGGCTGCTTTGTTCGGTAAAACTTCAAGGTTTTAAAAGTACTTGTTGAAAGAAGGGGAAAAAATGATTTGGTACTATCAGGACAGAGTTAGTTTCAGACTTGGAATTTAATTGAAGTAATTATAAATTGATTAATTCCCACTGTTAAACGATATTAAAATTTTAAATCTAAGGTTATTGATTTTCTTACAGCGTGATTTTTCAAGCTAATTAATTTTCCAGAGTGGAAAAAAAGTTGATAACTTACTGCTTCATGTGGTCGTTAAAAAATATGGTGAAACATTAATTACTTTCTTTATAATTTATAATTAGAGAGCGGACTAGATAGAATATGATTTTTTATAATCTTTGACACGATTTTCAAATATTTCTTGGAGATCAACCTAAAAATTATGTTTCTTGGTAAAGTTTAAAATTTGCATAATAAAAAATGTTTCACAAGAACGCATATCTAGACCGCTTCCTATTTTTCACACTTGACGTGTGAGTTAATTCACAATTCTTTTGTCGAAGGAACTTTTAATCATATAAATTGAACTTCTTTCTCAAAACTTTCCGAATTCGTGATTTTGAAAAATGCAGCAGCTCGCTCAAATGTCGTGGCATTTTTCAAAGCAAGTCTCTGATGTTCCCGACACGACCTTTATGTCTCTGCATTTTACCTCCATAAAACTTTCACGGTCACGCCTTTCCTGTAGCGAAGCAATTCGGATAACGGAATTTGAATGCGAATCTACGTCGAACTTTTGTAGGTGTTCGGGACTAGAATAGGTACTCATGGTTCAAAGTTTCAGTCTGGAGTACATGGGGGTGTAGCATTTACGTGACTGGACTCAAATCTTCTTCTCTCGCTGTAAATATGGTCCTGTAAGAAAGCAAGGAGCGACATTTGCCAAGATTCTATTTGCTTTTTTTTTCTCTTGTTCCTTTTATTCTTTCTCACTACTTTACTCTCTCTAAAACAAAGGACGCTCTTGAATCTCAGCGAGAGTTTTTCGTAGGTTCTTCCTGTTTTCTCAAGGAACGACAATGCGGTAAAAGTTTTCGCCGATGTCATACGAGGACCGCCGGTTCATTTGGTGGATTTTAGTACTAAAAGCTCAGCAGAGAAATTTTTACGAGTTGCCAAGAAAACATCTCCTTAGTCAATCCTGGAAATCAATGGATTCTATAAACTCTTAAAAACTTCTCTTGCTCGCGAATCGTCTCTTTTGGAACATTGATCCTCTATTTTTTTTATGGACACCGTCTAAAGTAGATGCCGGGTCTAGACAAAATTTTATAAGCACCAAATATTTAAAAACCAGTTTATATCCTCGAAAATGAAGTAAAATTTATATTCAGATTCGTGTAAAGAGATTTGGTTAAATTTGTTTTAAATTCCTATAAAAAAATCAAGTGTGCACTTTTCAGTTGCAATCGCCTCTTATTTTGCGCTACGTTTCATAGCGTAACGGTCGTACGACGGAAAAGATATTTCCTTCTGCGAGGATATGAAAATCTACAAATGGCTCGAAAGAGGGAGCATTTCGGAATTCTCGTAATAGCGATGTCACCTCTCTGTGGCTCATCTTTTGATGCAAAGTAGCACTTACAGCATTTTCTTTATACAGCAAAATTTTATTTGTCCTGTACTTAAATCAGCCATTCAAGATACACAGCATTCCAGATAGCAATATTAAAAGTATTTTTAAATACATCATTCCTGAGGCAGAAATAGATGCATTTCGTTCTATATTTTAAATATTTGAATTCTAAAGCATTTTTCATTTATTCAAACTTTTCACTACTGTAGAATGAATACATTTTATTTACTTGCAGATAGCTTATTTAAAAATTATTATTCAATACTAGATTTGTAAGTTGTTCTATACAATAAAATACTCGCAGTAATACTTGTTCAATAAAATACATGTTTAATTGTGGAATACTAATAGAATGCAAATTTAATGGAAAATTGTTTAAAATGTACAGAATGATTTAAAGCTTCCATTTCCTTTAAAAGTTCATCTAGATGAAATTTTAATACCTTATTGTTTTATCTAACTTTCTTTGGCTTTTTTATGAGGCAAGATTATCTTTTTTATAATAAAAGTTGTTTTAAAGACTTGCTGAAAACTATCCATGTGCCCTACACATATTTGTTTTACGAAGATTGAGAAAGGTGGAGTTTTCACTAAAGTGGGTTTACTTCGACAATAAATCATTGGCGGGCCCATTTCTTCCTGTCAGTGTAGGAGAAGGAGTTTCTCAAACACTATAAAACTATCCTCCTGATGTGAAAGAAATTTAAATATAACCTTTGTAAAAAGAGACATCCAATCCAAAAGTTGTCGTGATCGAAGACTAGAAACCAAGAATATAAAAGTTTAAAAAGGAAAAAGAGCTGAAAGAAGTAACTCTTTTCGTAGAGATCGACAAGGATAAGTAATACAGGTGATGTGACTATATATAATTTTTTACCAGTGAAATTCTCAACTCAATAGAGTATGTAAAAATAACAATAATAATGGATCAACTTAAGTACAAATCGAAGTTCGACTTATCGAACTTGATATACGGAGAACTGAAAACTGTTTAAGGAATTTTGATTGACTAAATATGGAAATTTACTACTGCCTTCTACTACTAGCTGATCATAACTTGATCTGTTACTGGCAGACTAAACATTGAACTTTACTACTAACTCAAAAATGCGCCTCAAGAA
>CAJFCO010000047.1:1252810-1310269 GCA_904066015.1 Synergus gifuensis
AGTAGTAAAGGTTCGTGTTTAGTCAGCCAAACAATCTCAAAGGGAGATAGGATTCTAAAATCGTAAATTAAATTTTATTCTATCAAAAAATGAGTTTGAAGAAAACCATAGATGAATTGAAAATTAATTAAGAGCTACCCTATTATTATTACTCGGGCAGGGCAAACGAATGCTCCATAACACTGCGGTAGAATCTATTGTACTATGAAGATCTACCCTAAAATTCGGGTAAATTTTTAAGAGAAATATTCACTAATTTAAAGAAGAGAATGTAAAAGTGGGTTTTGGCGTACCAAATATTAGTAGGTGGAATTCAACATTGAGAAAAGCAGATGTTATAAACAGTGCTATACATATTACATTTAAATGAGGGGATTACCATATTTACCATACTTACCATATTTTGCGACCCAAGTTGACCAATTCAATTAGTCCCTGAGGTTTGCAAAAGACGAATAAGAGGAAAGAAAAATAAATATTCGTTTTTTACAGACACGGAGGGAAATGGACTATTTAGAAGAAATAAAAGGAAGCAGTGGAGATTGAACGACGAGTTTCGTAACTGCGAGGCACAAAAATAGAAGTTTTTTTCTAACCAATGAAACGAAAATACGGACAGACACTTTTCTCCGTTATTCTAGGGAGTTTTGAAAATTATGGGCAAATAAAGGCAGCAAGAACGCGTCGAGTTTTAGCGCCAAGGGAGAGAGAAAAATTGTGATACCGGCGCCGGATTCCCTTGCTTCAGTTCCCCGATGGTATTTATATCGTAACGTTTTTTCGCCTTGTTCGCTTAATTCAAATTTTTAATCTATTTTAACTTCACGTCAATTCAAGTTTCACGAATTCTATGCCACAGAGACACTGATGTGTGAAGGTTCAATTATTCAAGCACGTTGTGTAAAATAGAATAAATTGATGGTGAAAATCCCAAGCTGGTCTCAATGATACAATCAGTCCCAGTAGGCATTTCTGCTAGGGAATGTCTATCTTCAAAGAGCCAACGTCCGACTAGTGCTGGTACGATGTCACGTATAAATCTATCTCAAAATTGGATTTCCTGCCAGGGTTTCCTGTGCTAGGTACAGACTGTCCTCGTCCGCATCGTCCTGAAATTCCAGAGAGAATGCAGAGTCAGGAAATCCAGCCCTAATTTCCGGCTTTGTAGCTCGAATGAATTTTCAGAAGCTAAATCAAGCTGCGCATTTTGCGCATGTTTTCATAAACATCTTGTTTGAAATTTAAAAAACAGGATGCAAAAAGTTATCCTACGAAATACGCCGTTGAAGGGAGTTTGAAGTATATAATTGAGATAATACAGCCGTGGCACAGTAAAAATCACGGAAAAAACAACTTTCATCAAAAGTTACCGGATTAAAAGATTTAATTATATCTATAATTTTTTAAAGAAGTATATCATAAGGAATTAAAATACTGCAAAAAATTCAGAAACTTGTTGATGATTTAATTGAAAATTAAAATTTTAATAAACATTTTAATTTGAAAGTGACTTGTGTTGTAATCTGAAAACGATAGGTGTTCCATTAATATTTTCATAAATGGATGATATTTGCCAAATAAAACTTTGTGTCCCATTCAAGCATAAAATATCCTCGTAAATGAGTTTTCTTTTTAAAGTTGTAAATACGTTTTTTACTCTATTATAAATCTGCTAAAATGACGCACGCCTTTTTGTTGTTCTACCTTTCATTTTATTATCTATTGGTCTTGAGATATTTGTGGATTTACAAGTAGATTTCCACGTATCTTTTTGGGGCAATACACGTTGATTTTAATATATATATATATATATATATGATAATATAATATGGTAAAATTCTCGATTTAGAGATTTCAAAGCAGAATTCTTCAAACCAGTGGATTCGACCTTCATTTTTAGTGATTCGAATTTATGTTATTTCTGACTGCTCACTATAATCATTACTAGACCCTTTTCTGACCCAGTTTCACACATTTTTATGTAGTTTATATAACTTTTTTTATGAGGATACGTTTATTATCCATTACATTTTAAGTATCGTCATATTGAATTTTAATTTGGTTACGGAGCAATGTAGAAGTGCTGAGGGAAGATGGAAATCAATTATTAATAAGGTAGTAGTGGGGTCTGAGGTACGTAATTTCCTTGGTGAGTCTATCATATTAGACACATGAGGGCCAGCCGAATTGTTATTAGCGATTAACAATAATGACATGGACTGCACATCCCAATATCCTTTCAGGATATATAATATACATCCGTCTGAAATTATGACCAAGTCAATAATCTTCACATAATCAATAAATACTATAAATATAAGAAAATCTTATTAAGTCACGTGATCTGAATGACTTTAGCTTTTAATATCTATTCTCACAAAAAACGTATAAAAAAGTATAAAAGGTAAGGATTTTATTCGATATCTCTAACGAGAATTATATGGCCTATCGCGGGGGTGTGTTCATTTGTGTTCATTCATTTGTTCATTTGTTCATTGTTTCTCCTTATACTTATATATATATATATATATATATATATATATATATATAAATTAAGAAGAGTTTCACGATTATTTCAATATTCTCTATTTATTGTGATGTAAAAATTAATAGAAGAAAATAATATACATAATATTATTGAATTAATAATCAGAGTATAAATATAAGCAGAGTATAAAGTATGTTACTTGGATTTAAATAAACATCTAGTTTTTCATTAATTATAACATTTAGACCACAGAGTTCAAAGAATACGAATCTAACAGTGAGCTAAATTTTCATTTTCATAGAATAAGATTCACGTATGGAGTCTCAGGATTTCAAAAATAATTAGATTACTGATTTTAATGCAAGAATAATCGGACAAATTCACTGCTTTATCAGTGAAAACAGTTACTGACTCGATTCACTCATTCAAATTCAGAAAGAGGAAAACAGTTTATAAAATTATTAGAATATTTAAGTGGAACTGACTACAATTAATTGCGTGATGTGTAACTATGAGTTGGCAACTCGTAACACTGAACTTTCCATCCTAATATAATTTTCTTCAGAGTCAACCGCGATTGATTGAGCTCCAGATTAAACCTTCGCAAAACTTGATGACTGCATTTGCACTATCACCCTTTGTATCGATTATCGACGCGCCAGTTCGTATTAATTTTTCTCAATAAAGCACGATATATAAATTGAAATGACGCCCATGAAAATTTTGGAAAAAAGATTCTGCCGGAAAATTTAAGTAACAAATTGTAACCCATTCTGGAAAAAAAAAGGTAATATAGAACTTTACCAATTTAAAATATGTTATCCTTTTAATTCTAATTGATTTAAATTTCCCAGGAGGCCTACGAATTTATGTGCCCGGGAACAGGAAACATAAATTCAATATGATACCATCTATTCGTAATCAGGGTTCAATTGTACATAAAATTCAGTTTAATTCATTCAATATTCATACATACTGTCGAATTTGGTCGGGTAAAAGAGAAAAGTTCTCTAACATCCTCGGGGAGAGAAAAATTCATTTAACTTTACACGCAGCGCTTTTCTGTTTCAGATATTTCCAACAACGCTCAAAATGTTTTATGCTTGTGAGCGTCACAAATGTGAGATAAAAAGGGAGAACGTAATAAGCTCTTGAATGTCGAGGTGTAAAATTTTCAGCTTTTTCAATATGATACAACGAATATAATGTTTTTTTATTCTTAATAGGCATTTTCAGTAGTATAATAAAATTATCTGCAGCATAAAGGTGGTGGTTTTAGAGCCTTTTTAAATTGTATTCTTTCGTTATCAGTCCCAAAAAGGGAATCGATTCTTGAACTTTAACTATCTGAGGAAGCAGATCACGAATAGGATTTCACTCTCACTCTTTCCTTTAATGCATCTTTCTTTTCTGGACTCCACCTTTTCCTTTTATTCATGTCTCCCCTTCTTTTACTTGAGGAGAGAGGGAGGGAAACTTTGGTCGATAACTTACCACAGAATCCTAGCTTCTCATAAATCAAAAGGAATAGCGTAAGAAGATCGCTCTCGGTCTCATTTCGTTATGTCATGAAGTAAAGGCAACTTTTTCACATATATGACACGCCACAAAATGTGCTCTTTGCTGGCCAATAACTGAAGTACATATATTCATGAACATCTTTAAGCCTGTCTTACTGTCATTTTTAATCAATTTCAACACTCTTGAAGAGAGCCAAATCGATCAAAAATCTCCCAGGCCACCTATTTTGCGAAGTCGAATTTTACGGTTCAGTCGTAAGGAGCATATTCAAACCCCAGATGTGTATAATATGTAAAGTAAAACACCCTAAAATGTAAAAAATATATGTTTGAAAAAGAAATAAAACATGTATCGTAAAAACTTCCTCTTTGCCGAAAAATCATTTCGATTTATGGGTAGGGTATCGTGATGAATTGACATGCATACACTAGGAACTAGATAAATTTCCACAAACTATTCCTGTTTCTCCCACTTTGGAAAACGTATTAGGCAATAAAATGTAGCATCAGAATCAATAATGTGGAGTTGCGATAGAAACTTGGCCCATCAATATCGAAGGCAGAAGTCGAAAGTGAAAAATGTGTTTAAAAGCGTTAAGCTATTGAATCGTATAAAATACCTACCTACAGATGCTCTTTCTGTAAATCCGATTCTTCAAAAAATATTTTTTAAGCAAATTGTATAAGGAAGCTTTTATTACAGAATGCCCTTTCCATGGACGGAAATCAAAATTGCTTTCTGCAAAATAGAATTTCGAGAGAGAAATTTATTGACCATAAGGTTACGTCTTTCTTAAGTAGCAGAGATATTTTTGACTTTTTTAAAAAATGATAAGGTATGAAGTCTACTTTAGCTATTCAACCATGGAAAAAGTATCCGGGAAAACTACTCATGTTTTTATGTGTAAGAAAGCATCCATTTGTGTTCAACTTTTCCTGATCTTTTTCTTTGGAACTAAACTTGAAAGTTACATTATACAAGAAGTTTTAAGTTCCATGGTATTGTGCACTCAAAGATCTCGAAGCTTTCAAACTTTCAATGTTAATAAGTTCTAATCGATACTTATGGGTAATATTATGCGATGTTTGATTTTCATCCTGCACGGAAATAGGACACAGATGCTTTCTATAATATTCTGAAAAATATTTCTTCTTTTAATGCAGAGGTTGTCATTCTTGTACAAATAATAAAATATTGTAATACTAATCCGAATAGTAATATTAAAGTAATATTCAGTAAAAAATGTTAAAGTTTAAATCTTCTTATCTAGAATTACAGTGTAAGTTGAACCATCGTAATTTTGTTTCTCCAATGAGGAAAAGTTTCTCGAATAGTTTCTATATTTTACATTACGAGATGACTTAGTTTTGGATACAAACTTCATTTCCCCAGGTAGACCAACTTCAATACTAAAGTAACAAATCCTTTATAATGTGAATTATTTAAAGTTACTGGAGAAATGAACACCTTTAGTTAATTTGAAATTTAAAATGGGACGTGAGAAGTTTCTCGGAAGGAAAATACTATCTGCATTCTAGATCTGAATCAGTAATAACGTAACTCACGAGATGAAGAAAGTGACTTTCAATCTATTACAAATGAAAGGTGGCACGGCATAAGGGATTAACCCACATTTTTCCGACAATGATATTATTAGCTAGAAAATTCTTAATAATGCAAATACACATGTTCACCAAAGAATTTATTTATAACACGTTTTTTCAAAATTCCCATAAAACACGAAATTCCACAAGGGCATAACCACAATCGATTTAATTACATTCGATTAATTACACTCTTTTCAGAAACAAGTAGTCCCTAATTCCTCAGAAATGATTGAATTTTTCTAATCCATTTTTTGATCTTTGTTCAGCACTAAAATATCTCCAAAGTAGACTTTTATTTATTTTTGGATTTTACAGAAGCTTATGCCGTGCCACCCTTCAAAAGTGAAATTTAAAATTGTATTAAGTAAGGTAAATTAGTGAAAAGCAGGTAAATTTTTGGCCTCGTCGGTCACGGTGTAACTGATTAAAATTTAGAGCTGAGCACAGCTATGTACTTCGCTGGAGGAAATAAATGTACTCAATTCTCTTGAAGCTGTACTGGAAGGTAAATTTACTTCTGCTTTACTGCTCGGACTAAACGCTTCATAGGCATGCGAATTTATAACACAACAGTCTTGCACTTAACAATTATGACAAATGTAGTATCTATCATACGCATCCGGTACGTATGCGACCACAAATCAATTTATAGGAAATTGTACAAACGTGTCAATTTTTATGACAATTTTGGTGACTAATTTTCTTAATCCTTCAATTATTAATTAATGCGTAACTCCTAGGTTTTTAAATTCTTATACTTGAGAATGTTTTAGCCCAAACGCATATAAAAATTTCATTTCTGTAACAAATCCTTTTACGTAATAAAAATATAAAGAACATTGATAAAATGTGCATGTTTATGACTAAATTACGTTCTTAAAACATTAGTAAATCAACTTTTTATTTTATGGACTTCTTAAATCTCAACAGAAAGGTAGTAAAGATATTGAATTTTTTAATGGGTAATAAAATATAAGTAAAAGTAACAAAATTGGAGACACTTTACAAAACTTCACTTTGATGGGTTTTTTTTATGCTTTCCAGACACTGGTTTTGATGTTTTTTTTTAATATTACGATTAATGTTTAATATCGCGGAATGAAATAAATCTCTAAAGCTTTTGATGTTGTATCACATTTAAGCGTTGTAAAAAGTTTAAACTTGTGGAAAAATTATATAAGCTACAAGCATTAAGTGTATTGTGAGATGTTTGGCGGCAGTAGTAAACGTTAATGCTTAGTCAGCCAAAAAACCTCGAGGAGAGTTAGGACTTTAAAATCGTAAATTAAATTTGATTCTATTAAAAATTGGATTAGAAAGAAAAAACAATACGTGAATTGAAAATAATAGAGAGCTATCATAAAATGATTGATTAAACACTTCTGGCTTACCAAACACTGACCTCTACTACTAAGCCTATCCCCTGTCAGCATTTTTAGGAGACTAAATATTGACTTTTACTATACTGATTTCGCACTGGCTAACAATTAATTTACCTATACAATACAGGTCAATGCATTGTGATATAATATGTGGTGAAAGTTGTAAAGGTTCATGTTTAGTCAGCCAAAAAATCTCAAAGGGAATTAGATACAGATTTTGATGTTTTTTTTTTTTTATATTACGATTAATGTTTAATATCATGGAATGAAATAAATCTCTAAAGCTTTTAACGTTGTTTTAAACTTATGGAAAAATTACATAAGCTACACGCATTAAGTGAGAATTTTATGTAACGATTTACAGTGGGTTTCCACGTTCAAGCGAATTATCTAAGAACTGGTTTAGATGCTAGATTCTTAGTGAAATCTGTAGTTCTTAGGTCTGCATTGATGCGTTTACCTCATGGAATAAAAGTCGGTCGAACCATCGAATGGTTGTACTTTCGTTCATATGAGATAGAGTTAGAGCTACTACTGATATTTTATTCATCGGCAAACTTACGTCATAAAATTTATCTCTGTTTCTCTGCTTTTCTCTCTTTCTCAACTATGCGAAAGTGTTAGTGACAGATTGGCGGGTCAGATCTGAAAACTTCAACCAAAGAAAAAGAGTGAAGAAAGCTTGAATGCTAGATTGAAAACTGCTGACAATGCAATAGAAATAAAAATCCTATATCTCTATCTATATATATGCCATCTTATTTTGCTCTCATCTTTATGAACCTGTATCTGTACTAATTGTCCATTATAGAAAGGTGTTAAGATTGGAAAAGGGATTTAAAAAAGGAGAATTGAAATACTAATATTTGCATATTTTTTTAAAGTATTTTCCTTCATAATGAAAAAAAAAAAAAAATATATAAAACAATGTCTGAATTCCTTCAGATAAAAATGCAAGTTACTTCATGTATGGATAAAAGGTACCACCCTATTTTCGTAAACGTTTATTTACCCTAGTGCATGCATTGAGACTCGACAACCATTTGAGTAGGAGAGAGAGCGAAAAATCCATTTAGTGCAGAAGTATACGAACGCAGAAGAAAGTAAGAAAGGAGATCAGTATAAAAAGGTAAGCTTTCTTATGGCACCGTCTTTATGTGAAGACACAGTCAACTGTCTAGGGAACGAAGTCAGCTATTCTTCCAAGCTCGGGAACCCTCGCATTCCTAATCCAAATAAACTGAATAAATAAAATGAAGGTTATTACGTGCATAACTCATACTTATTTTTATAGACTCTCATGCGTACTACGCATAAGAAAAAACATTAAACCGTTATCCGCGAAATCGAATACATATTTATCAAAATCGATATTCCAGACACACGTCAAATAGGCATAAAAAATCAAACCTGATTTTCCATTGTCTTAAACAACATTTTAGAGCTACTGAATTCAATTTACCAATAATTTAATATTTCTTTAGAAAGAAAATAACCGAACTGGTATGCAAACAACAGAATACAATTTTAATTCTCCAGAGATGTCGAGACCAATATTTTGCTTTGCGATAAAAGATTTGAAATGAATTAAATTCAATGAAACGAGGGAATTTTACGTAGTCGGAAAAATTTACAGCGTATAATTTAGCACGTAAATTTTTATGGATAAATGGAGTGGTAAGAAATGTGTGCATTTCATTTGAAGAATGGCAGATGGACATGTGTAAAAACATGGATTTAGCCCTGTGTGAAAAAGCGTACGTGACTGAACATAACACTGTTTGTGACAAACTGGAACTGAATTATGTCATGAAAGGCATCAAGAATCTGTCCCACTTTTTTCTTCAATTGGATAAACGTGATTCTCTGAAGAATATCTCTTCAGGTCTCAATCAATGTAAACATAGGAAACCACATGCGGGAAATTCGCTGAAATGTCATATAGGAAAGTAGAAGAGTGAAAAGCTTGAATTGTGGTAAAGGAAAGACCTTCGCAACTATCAGTTACACGAACCTACTTCAGTGAACGGATTCCAATACGAACTGTTAGAGGTTCTTCAGTGCAAACAGACATCATTTCGTTCTCTGAGTTATAACAGAAACTTATTTAATTCCCCGTTGCACCGAGGATGTTCAGTAGAATGGAGAAACTCTTGCTGAAATTTACTTTCGGATATTTTGTGACGTGGAAAGGACGATAATACATCCTGTCATACCATCACCTGATTCTATTATTGGAGGCGAAGGATCTGGAAGGAAACTGACAAAGTGTGGCAAAGCTCTCGTCATTACTGAACCTTTGAAGAAAATTGTATTATTTCAATTTTGACTCGATAATAAAGAACTTAAGTCCAGGAGCTTTATCAATTACTACCTTTTGTTTAAGATCGTCTCTGATGAGAGAGGTCTTACTAGAGAACGTAAAATGGAATTTTCTCTCTAAATATAATTTAGTAAAAAGTTATTTCTAATTTGTTAATTTCTTAGCAAGAAATTTTATCAAATCATTCGTTATTTCTGATAAAAGGTAAAATCTCTGGCGCTAAACGAATTCTAAAGAAACCTTAAAACATAGGCATATAAAAGTCTTAAAGATTGATAAAGTATTTTCCGAGGTGCAATATCTCACTGAATATAAGATAGCCGTAAAAACAAGAAGAAATATAAATTTTCATTTCCTCCTGAAGGTGAATAAAGTACAGATATTCTCATAAGCTGTGTAAGGTATACTTTTAATTCCCCTTCTACTGTAGTAATAAAAAAAGATACACTAATGTTTAATGGCATAGGAAATAGTCTGTGCCATGACCTTAATGTTTCTGTACGAAGTACATTTTATGCTAAGGATAGCAGTAAAATTCGTACGAGGAAAATAAATACCACAAAAGTAGCTACTGTAGACACAAGTAAATAATCACTGAATCACTCTTCTGACGGTGCTATGTCATTTTTAAAATCAGAATAGTAAACGAGAAAGATGTGTATGATTTTTTTTCGAACTTAATGTTCGCATTTACATTGACACTTATTGGTGATTGAAGCGCTTCGCTGAAATAAAAGACATTTAAAATAGAAAATTCATAGAACTCCGAGGACAGAAAACTTGTGTTGATTCAACATTATCTCTGCTAAGACTTTAATTATTACTTAGCACTGTACACAAGCTTGAACTGATAGCAGGTGTATATGCTGGTTGACTGATTGATAGTACCTATGTCAACTTCACGTCACAGTACTCTACTTTAATACAATGATCCTGTACAAACTTTGAGGTAATCCGATTACAACTCGGATTAGGAAGTGTTCTACGTGAAAGTAAACTTATGCCGGACAACACTGAACGTGCAACAATATTCAGGATTCTATATAGATTCTATAGAGCTTATACTGAACTATTCTCAATTGTCATATTCATAACTTTTCTGGTAGTTGCTGTCAAGGTCATAGAAAATATTTTATTGCTAATTCTAATAATACAGAAAAAACGGTTGCGAAAATCTGTTGAAGGAAGATTTTTATCCTCTCGTTCTATTATCTTAAAAAAGATGAGGAATTTAAAGGAGTTTTATGAAATTTATTGATATTTTAGCAATATTGAGTGATTTCACAGTATTTCGAGGAATTCTATGAAATTTTATGGAATATTGAGCAATTTTAAGGACTTTTAACAGATTTTACGAACTTGTATGAAATTTTAAGTAATTTCCAGGGATCTTACGATATTTCATAGGATATTAAGTTATTTTAAGGATATTTTAAGATCTTTTATGAGATATTATTATAAATAATTTTATGGACTTTTATTTTCAGAAATTTTAAGGGATTCAGTGAGATTTCATTGGATTTTCAAGGATTTTAAAGGGTGTTTAAGATATTGTATGGGATATTCAGTAATTTTGAAGACTTTTAAGAGATTTAAGGAATTTTACGGAATTTCATGGAATTTAAAATACTTATAAGATATTTCACGATATTTTATGGGATATTAAGTTATTTTAAGGACTTTCAAGGGGTTTTACTAGATCTCATTGCATTAGTCAGGAATTTTAAGGGATTTTAGGATATTATATGGGTTATTAAGCATTTTTAAGGACTTTAACGAGATTCAAGGCATTTTACAAAGTTTTAATGAATTTTCAGGAATTTTAAGAGATTTAATGGACTTTACAGGAATGTGAGTAATTTTTAGTAATTTTAAAGAATACCAAGTGATTTTACGAAATTTAAAAGAATTACGGATTTTAAAGAATTTTATTAAACTTATGAAGATTCCTGAAATTAGACAAGGAATTACAAGTCTCTATATTTCAAGAATTAAAAATTAGCCTTATTTTGCCAAAATTTTCACCTGGATTGATTAAAACTAACGTAACGTACTGCGTCATCTTGACAAGAGTGCGGAATGAATGGAAATAGCAACTGACAGCACTGCAAGTCGTCATCGTAAAATTCTCCCATTTATGACTCAAGTTTAATTTCGTACGGTTAATGTCTGTATCCATTAGAATTCAAACAATACTTGAAAATCTTTGAGGACCACTATCGCGAATATTGCCAACGTGTGTTACAGGATCCGCTAAACGAGCTATCCATCAAGATTTTAAGAATTATGGCAAACCCGGTTGATAACGTCGATATTGGGATTTACGCTTAGGTTGATACTGACGATAGGTGAAAGGCTTCGCGATCTGATCGCCGTATATCAGGAGATATAATAGAAGCATAGGGAACATTTGTTGCAAATTACAGTGAATTTAGCCAACGTTTGTGTATACGTATGATTATTGTTATGTGAATCCAGGGTCCTGTTTCTACGAACATTAAGCAGACTACTGCAGTAGTGCACACGACCAATTCTATACATCACAAGGATATTGAACTTCCTCTCGGTGTGTAACGAGTCATTCATCCATTAAATTATTACTAATGATGTATACACGACATTAAAGATCTTAAAACAAATTCGATTGAAGCTAAATGTTGTACTCTCTAAATCTGAACCAGCGAAAACCATACCAAATCAGTGAAATTCGCTGTTGAATCAGTGAATATCACGCCCTCTATGAGAGCAATTCCCCTGATTCATCAGCGAATTTCACTTATTTGGTATGGTTTTCGCTGGTTCAGATTTATAGAGTACTACACATTAAGTAAACTATACTCTACTCAACCGAACCTCAGAAACCGAATATGGAATAAATTAATTACCTGGTTGAACTGCTAGTCATTATAGAGTTCTAAAGGATATACCTAGGTGAATATTTGAAAGCTTCTTGAATTGTTTCTTTTATAAACATATTTCAAGAATCGGGAATAGAGTTCCATGAATATGATTTATTTCCTCTCGATCAATTAGTTAGCTCCTCGAGGCTGACAACTTCGAGAACTTTTAGTCACGTTTCAACGAAGGAAAGATTTTGGTATGAAGCCAATTTGGGAGTTTTTCGATCTTTGCCTTTTACTTTCTTCTGCTGTTCTTCACTAAGGATCAATTATCGACCTTCAGTGTTCCGGATTAAGAAAGTTTTTCACTTTCCTCACTAGAAAAAAGATTGTAGATATTATTTTTCACTAGGCATGACAAGTTTTTTGGGTAATTTATTTGCGAGATATTGGTGACATGTGAGAGTGAATTCTGAATGACGAAATTGGAAGGAGAGTTTAACTTGACGGATCGAGTTTGAAAGTCGATTACCCAGTTCCACGTATGTTAATTCTTTTCATGCATTTTAATTGAAGGCTGAATTTTGCAAAGGTCCTGAAATTCATCGGCTGTCTAAACTAAATAATATTCGTTTCACTAAAGTTTCCGAGAAGTTGGTGCTTTTTTCGTTGAAGTTTATATTTTTAATTAAAGCCACAAAATATTTTTCTATACCCGAAAAATATTGTATCTTGAAATCTTGTGTAATAAAAAATTTTGAGTAATTTCTCTTTAGATCGCAGAATTTCCGTAATCAAGGGAATAATGTTATATCAGCAATCAAGAGTTCAGGTAGGATTGATATCACAAGGAGGGAAAAGCAATCCAGTCCCAAAGCGCGCAGAGACGGACAATAATGGTCGTCGGTAAATTTCTGGCGCAATTTAATACGCTTACGATGCAACAAGATGATTTGAGGGTGTTTTCCGCAAGCTCGTAAATCGCAATTAGCTTAATGCGGCTTGCATGTTATTCGTTATAAACATGTACCAAGAGTGTGACGACTCGCAATGGCAATTAGATATTTACATTGAACACATACCAACGCATACATACACAATGTAAATTCGATTACGAACTTATTCAACTTATTTATAACTGACAATTTGATATATAATACTTTAAGAAACGCGAAAACCATTTTAGTCACTCGTACTAGAAATAACTCAGTAGCTTGTAATATCAGAAAAATTGAATTACTTACCATTGATCAATTTTTGTTTTGATGTTTACATAAGCAACGAGTGATGCGGAAAATCTATATTTTATTTTTACGACAAATGAGATCACTGTAATTAATTTCGCATTTCATATTTCGAAAGGTAACTCCTGCTATTCATTGAAATAAACGTATTATTTTGTATGTAGACTATTCTACGCAGTAAATAAATCGAAACGAAATCAATTTCAATTATATCTACATTCAGAAAATGCAGGCGTTAGTTTAACACAATTTAAAGGTCTAGAATGAACTTTGATTATCTGATAACTATCAATTAAATGCATTATGACTATTAAAGTTAAACTGTTCTATAATACAAGTTGCTCCCAAATTGTGGAGAGCAACATTTGACAAACATTTATAAGCTGTATATAATTATTTAATAAAATTTACATAACTAATTAATAATGAATTGTGCAATGAATTAATCTGACATATGAAACAATTAGAATAATTATGATGAACAATTGAGAGGTATGGTATATGAGTCATCAAAGAGAACATTATATTGTTCGTTAAGTTTCATTTATATCGAGGGCAGATTCGTTACGTTACTCTCTCGTTTGTCTCTGTATCCGATTTTCGTCCAAGCTCGAAATCTGATTTGCATAAAATTACCGAGGGCGAGGTGATGGTGTTATCGAATTACTGGCCAATTCGCACCTATCTCTATGCATCATCTGATTTATGCCGATCCACGCTTGTTCTCTAAGGTCCTAAATGCCAAAAAGGTTTTCAGAGAGTATTCTCTGAGATTTCTCGTAAATGTATTGAGTGCTGTAATGTCTAGGATTATCACGGAAAGTGCAAAATCAAATATGAATATACTAATCCATACGTAATGCATGCTAATGTATTCAGTTTCGTGATTATTCTCTCCTTTCCTTCGGGCTTATTTCAATAAGTAATTAAAATCCATCAACCAACGTTGTAAATTGAAATGGGCAACAAACCGTAACTGTAAGTAACATTTTAAAAAGTTGGATTTACAACAATTTGCAAAAATTTCCATCTGATGAAAATCGTATGTTGTTGTATTATTTTATGATTTCCTTTTGCACCGAGGTTGTTGCCAACGAATATTTATTAACAGTCTTAGATTTTATGAAGCACTTGATATAAACTGTAATAGTTCGCATCGAAATCGATTAATCTGCCCGATGTAGATTGAGGATGAAATTAATGTCGTCAAATGTTTGGATTAGGAAGATCAGGCTAGTGTCCTCAAAAGCACTATTTCGTCTTTATTTATATCTATTATTTATTAAGTCGAATACGCAGCTTGCATTTGGTTGACTTACCTAAACCATCCGTATCTACTGCACGATTTACGCTTACGCGACCAATCGCGAGCTTGTAATACTGTTGTAATGGTACAACGTTATCAACGTATCAGAATAAACAGGAA
This sequence comes from Synergus gifuensis, assembly GCA_904066015.1. Lineage (NCBI taxonomy): Eukaryota > Metazoa > Arthropoda > Insecta > Hymenoptera > Cynipidae > Synergus > Synergus gifuensis. The sequence continues at coordinate 1,267,642 of CAJFCO010000047.1, forward strand.
ATAAATAATAAATAATAAATTAGCTTCCTGAATAGTTTATGAGGTTCTTTCACTGTCAAGCTAGAGGCAGGTGGCGCCAGGCTACGTCAGTCCTGTTATGGTTGCCGTACCAATCACAACTGTACTAAGTAAAGGGGGGAATATCGCGGTGGATTAAAAATGGATAAGCTGGAAGATAGGAAAAATTTTTACGGCCGTTTAAAAGTGGAACAACTAAAACAGATTTTTCTCATAGCTTCATTTGACGGGAATTTGAATCTTACCTTGCTCTTACAAGAAATTACACAGCATTTCATTTTGTTTATCGCACTTGAACAACAAAAACAACAACGACAACTGTCAACTGATGTGTCCGACAAACGTTGACTTTTAAAGGTTATGTTCTCGGTTTTGTTGATCACACAGACAGACTCACGAACACGCCAACACAACTATGAATTTGACGGTGTGTGAGTGAACAGGACTGACGAAGCCTGGCGCCACCTGCCTCTAGCTTGACAGTGAAAGAACCTCATGCGTATTTATGTTAGAGGGTTGTAACCACTCTAGTACGCCATGTAAATTTCGAAGCTTCCCGAAAGGAAACCTGACCAAGTTCTAAGTTTAGAGGAAAGAAAAGTGGATCTCACTATGTGTATATTATACCTTCTTATGCGGTTTTGTGAATTCGTAAGAAAATTCTATAACCGAGAGATTTTCTGAAAAGGGTAGATACAGGTTTTCTTTCGATAGAACTCTTTGAAAGCCGATCGTGCCTATCCGTGTCGCCTTAGTTTATGCGTAAAGTACTTTCAAACTCTGTAAAGCGAATTTCGATGACGAACGAGAGAATTCCCGAGCATCCGCAAATAGCTGCAAGAACAAAGAATACGTAAAATTTGCCCTAGAGAGGACTGCTGCGGTTGATGCTAGTAAAAAATATAATTTATAGCTGCTGATTTAAAATATTGGTAAAAAAATTTTTCTTTTTACTTCTATATTATTATCGACAGACTCTTAAATATACTCTTCATATGGATCCAACAAGAATGATATAATTTATTTAGAAAGTAGAGTCAGGCTATTTTCAAATCTCATAATCAGTTATTAAATAAAGTGTTTTTATGTGATAATAAAAGAAATTTTCTTAATCGGATATAGATGAAATGTCTGTAAAGTAATTTTTTGAAAGGCGTGTTGAAAAGCGCTTATTCGACAAATTTTATGAAAGTATACTGATTAAAATTTCTTATCGTAAATTGGTTCTACAGTTTTTACTTTAATTCCATCAGTGACCTAATACTCATAATAAGTGCGATTCTATGTTTCCCTTCCTACTTTTATGTCATTCTTTCAATGTGTCAGCGATGAAGCTGTGCGAGCTTCGAGAAATTTTACGGCTACTTCACCTGACTTGAGGTGTACGTATTACACAAAAGTCTCTTTCATTGCAAAAACAAATAAACCTCATGCGCCAGTTGCTCTTTCAATAACTTACTTCAGAGAAGTTTCATACTCTCTCGAATTTCGTGTATAAAGTGGAGATCTGCTCTTCAGGGATTCACTAATTAGCATGTACATTTTGCGTATGGTTAGAAAGTATATTCTTTTTTATCCCTATGATAAAAGGCACAGTAGCTACTTGACTTTGTTGCCTGACAGGATTTTATATCTATAATTATTTCTCTGCATCGGCTAGTGAAATTATCAAAAACGATAAATTATTACTTTATTCGTCCATTCATGAACAGAGAAATGACGAAGCAAATTATTGGAATCGTAAATATTACGAGAGAAATTTGAAGTAACTAATTATTTCTATAATTAGAAATTCTTTTGTATAGATTTAGTATAGAAGTAGAGATTTTAAAATTTAAACTATTTTTCCTAAATTCTTTTACGAACGTTAAAATTTCAAAGTTTCAATTTCACATTCGTCCTTTTCTGGATGTAATGTAAGATGGGTTATTTTACATTCATCCCTTGTGATTACTCTCACAGTGACATACATATCCACCCATTCCATTTAGAACTTTGGTGTCCTCCCAAGATAATATATCTCTTTATTTCATCTATTTATTCCTTTCGTAAACATTTCTGTTTCAACAGTTGTCATTTTCCACTACAAAATGTCCAAGCTGTTCACTTTTACCCTTCATAACAGCATCTCTATTCAAATCAGAGGAACATTTTCAAAAATCTAAATGTTTTCTTTCACTTTCCAAATGAAAAAATACACATCTCGGATAATATTTTTTTTCTAGTATCTCTGTTGATGCAGAAGCAAAACTTGTTTTCGCAAGTCGACTGAAATAACATATTTATATAACAACCTTCGACGTCATTAATTATATTCAATTTAATGCCATTTTATACCACTTGTCTGACTTTGGACTACTTGTACTACTTACGACTACGTATGTCTAACTTTAACCTGTATTTCCTACTTAGAGTCACATATGTTCGACTTGAAACTACGTGCACTACTTATGAACATGTGTGTTCGACTTTCACGTACATATACTAGTTGTATCCACTCATGGCTTTCTTTAAACTACATTTACTACATACCAATACATATGTCTGACCTTTAAATATTCGTACTACTGATTACCTTCCTCAAGTAAATATTTTTCAGAGATCTGTACTAATTTCGCGAGTCGGTTGAGAAAATGCATACTTATTATTATCTTTGGCGTTATTATTTGATACCACTGCGGTGTGGAAATATATAATCAAACATGTGAAGTGCCTTATCTATATTTCCTGAGCGAATAATCGATGGGATGCCATAACACGTTATTACTCTGAAACATCATTAATTTTCCAAAGCTGAGTAAGATTAGCGGATAAACTTTTACTTCTTTCGCAGTGTGAGTGTAGTTTCATATGCAGCTTCCGTACTTCGTAATACTAGCCATATATTTATTGAAATGTTATAAAAAGTAGGTTACTTTTTTTGTTTGTGAATTTGCCATTTTTGTAGTTCCTGAGGTTTTGCGGTTATCCTAGTTTAGGTCTTTTACTGAACGTTAGTATGTTTTGCAATTTAATCAATTATAAATCAATTTGTGCAAGGTCTTGGGATTTGTTGACTTTATAATACTTTACATATTTCCAGCTGGATAAATAGATAAACTTTTAATTGAAAATTGAGACTTATTTAAAAGCAAGCTTCTAAAGTTTCATATTGTTTAGCCGGAAGTTATAATTACTTCTAAGCCTTGTCCATGACAAAATCGGAGTTGCATTTTTCTTTAATTATGTAGGTTCATCGAAAACTCATACTTAAATTTTATATTTTTTTTTTGTTTTTCAGAAGAGAGAAAGGTATAAAATTCAAGACTATGTGGACAGGATTTATCATAATTATTTTAATACTTACTAGTTTTTCTTTTATATACGTATGAGTATGGCAACATATAATACCAATGCAAAATCTTAACCGCATTCATACGTCGGTTGTAAATCTTCTACCTTTCGTCCTTAAATAAAAAAAAAAAGAAAAAAAAAGCGTGAAGAATGGGAAACACTCACTCGTGCGCTTCTACTCCCTGTCCCATCGAAGGCAAATATATCTTTGTCGGTTAAAGATAAAATTGCTCTGTCCTCTATGAAACCTGATATTTCACGGAAAAAATCTCATTTCACAAACTGCTAACGAAGTATGTCCACGTTGAATAAAGTATTGCTGTATTTGAATTTTCAGTGATCATAAAAAGTTCATCGAGCTGTTCATATTGACATATATCTAAATTTATAGTTTTATTTTAAATAATAAAAAATTATTTCATTAAGAGCTATTGAATTGGTTAAACCTCAAAATATCCTTAAAAATATTGCAGGAGGGTTACGGAAGTTTTGGAAATTTTAAAAACAAGTTGTGGCTACATTTTGAAAAGAATTGTGAGATATTATTCTATCTTTCTAATTTTCATTTTTATTTTTCTGTACTGAATAGAAGTTAAGAGAAATAGAAATTCTGAAGCAAACATTGGAATCTCAGCTTTAAACAAGCAGAAAGAAGTGCATGTATAACATAAATTTTGACGAAGCTTGGTGTCACACTGAATTTAACAAGGTCTATTAAAACAGAATAGAGATAATAATTGGTGTGCCTGGGACCACAAAGATTGGCAATCAAAAGGAGTTCCATTTGGTTCCAGCGAACTGTGAAATTGACACTACAGGTCGTTTCATTAGAGCATTGATTTGGTTACGACATGCCATCCGGTGACAGTTTCGTGCATTTGAATTTACCTAGCCTGCTATATAAGCTGCCCGAGGGGTGCGTTTGTAACATCTAGCAAATACAGGAAGACTCAGGTGCATAGAGGCAAAGCCGAGACGTGTAGACGTGTAGATGAGAAACTTAATTCAATTAGTGACCCGCAATGGACGCCCAGTCATTGTTCTATTGACATGTTCCGTTAAATAGCTTGGAATATCATGAATATATATATATTTCGAATACTCAGTAAAAATTTTCATATAGGATTATATAGGATTTAATAGTAATAACAAAAATGTCAAGAGTGAAAATGTATATTAATAAAATTGTGGAAGGTATGTGGACAGAATAATGAAAGAGTATAAGCAATCTTAAGTGCGTCAAATTACTTTGAATGTTCTACTAACCCATAATAAAAGCGTCTGTTTACATATATAGTATTATTCCAATTCTCATCAATCGCAGAAGTTTATGAACATAGATTAAACACATCTATTTCCTCCCTAATACTCAGAAACTCCCTAGACATTGATATTGGATTATGTCGTATATAGGTTGCATATTGGAGGGTCGTCTCTAAGGCCTTTATACTGAAAGGTCCTTAAGACCGAAGTTATCTCTTGTTTTATGGAACATAAAGCAAGCTTTTTTCAGATCTCATTGATAATTATTAATAATAGATGCATTTCTGCGAAAATTATTTCATAATAGAGGAGCATAAAATTAAATTTATCTGCCAATGAGATTGAGTTTGCAAAGTTTACTTTTTCTTAAAACTACTGCTGTGCTACACATACACATTCTACAATTATAACATATGGTTATTAATATATTATTTCTAATAAAATAATTTACCTCACACAAATTGTAATTGTAAATAGAAAATGTAGGAAACCAATTTCTTATAATGTATCCAATATAGAGAATTGGCAGTGGTAAGTCCATTTATATCGGAAACCCACTAAAACTAGACCAACAAAAGTATAATAGGATGGATTCTAGCTGCAGAATACTGTCTTGTTAATAAAATTGGACAGTATGAAAATTTTTACATAAATCACCAAGGTTTATAGAAAAAGATCCTCAGAGATCCTCAGAGATCTTCAGAGAACTGATTAGAATATAATTTTAAACCTCCCAGGCGGTGCTCGACTTTGAGTGAGAATTGACTAATGATTTGTATGCATCGCACCCTGGTGATCAAAACATTCCAATAGAGCGTATTGCCAAGAGGCAATACTCTCTATACGCAATAGCCTTGGCAATTCTCTCTGGAGGCAGTATTATAACGAACGTGTACCCACGTAGTCGCACATGCCAGAGACATGCGCACAACAATTGAGATAAATGCATATACAGCTTAAACTGACACGCGTCTCGTAAAGGACATTGAATTGGAGTTCGTGCCACCCTTGATACCACTACTGGGAGCTCAGCGAGTAACAGGCCTCTGTCTAAACAGATAGCATCACGGGAATGTTGGCTACACACATTTAGACTCAACTCTGCTGTAGTGAAAACAGATATCACATGAGCTCTATAAGGCGAACAAGAGGGAAGATTAAGGGTCGAAGGGTGACAGACAATGCTTCCACCAACATAACGTGCATAGCAATGTCCAATTTCAGCCTGGGATTGCAACCATTCACCTTTCTCACTCCACCAGATGAATATACAGATCATATCATATCATATCTTTGACACATAACGTTTAATTTTTTATTAATACGAGAAAAAGAGAGGAACAAAAAAAGGCGTTCTGATTTGTGTTTGCTTATAATCATTAATGGTTATTTTTCTTATTCTCATTTTGCTGCAGAAATTAAATGTTGTGTTAGTTGTCGCTTCTTACGGATGGCAAAAAAAAAAATAATGTACTAGACACTCAGTGTGTCTGACTTTACACTACCAGTACTACTTGTAAATATGTATGATGTCTGGCTTAAAAATATATGCACTACTTATTAATGTATTTTTCTGACTTTAAAGTACGTATACTATTTATGAGCTCGTATATTGTTTAGCATAAGTTTGTGAGAGCGAAAAAAAGTTATTTTCGAAAGATTGGATTTCTACATGAAAAACTCTGAATTTATTTTCTTTCAAGATAGAAAGTGGTCGTCATTATGTTTTTATCCACATACCGATTTCTGTGTGGATAGATATATACATCTTTACCATTTACTCAATGTCTCTTTACTTCAGTGTCTATGATAAAATGGACTTGGCCGAGTAAACGGACTGTTCTTATCTCTCTGACATTTTATTCTTCGATTAACCGAGGCCTATAAATAAAATGTAGCTAAAAAAAGGAGCTCGACGAACTTATTCTTGGCTCATGTCATATAAATTTAATTAATCTGAGATATAAATTCTGTTACTCGAGTGTTATAAATAGAATAGTCGGCCAGAAATATGGCTAACCTTTATTTTTATTAAAGCCAATTATTTTTTTTTTGATTCAAACTAGAGTTCTAGAAGTTACTTTTACGTTCGAAGTAACTTATTTTCTGTTTTCTAGTTATAGCATGTTCTTATTGTAAAAAAAAATTATGTAATGAGATCATAAATCTCTATATACTTGTTCAATTTAACGTGAATTGGAATACCTCAGCTTTCCTCTACTTTTTCCTCCTCATTTCAGGTTCCACGCCTCTATTTTTTTATTGCATAAATTCTGTAGGGATCTCAAACATGCAATCATAGTATAAATGTGATGATTTTCATTCTGTTTTATGCGGGTGTTAACATACAAAATTCATCTGCAAATATCACAACTACACAGTGAAAAAAAAAGCTATTAACACAAAGTTTCTGGTTTTAATGAAGGAATTTAAAACATGAGAAGGAATTTGTCAGATATTCCTTAATTCAAACAGTTTTTGTGCAACTGCTGGATTTTGAAATTTATGACCACCCTTTATTTGTATATTTTTATGCAATTAAATGCTAAATATGTACGAAAAAAATACGTCACGTATTTTTATTATTATTATTACCGTAAATAATTTTTTTTATCGTCACGTATTTTTTCTAGATATTGAATAGAGCACATCGAACTTATGAAATTGTGTATGAAGCAGCGACCCGATCGATGAGAAGTTTCTAATCGGCCGCAACAGACCGTGTACTTACTTCGGTTGCCACCAGAACCCAAACAAACTGCTCTGTACGTTGTAAGTATATCAAGTACTGCTGCATAGCTATAGAATCAATACAAAGCAAATTGCTTAATTGTCTTTTAATCAAGAAATAGTTCCAGCAGTTGCAGGCGAATCAAATAGTTCCATTTGGGAATGTTATTCAATTGATCACGAGGATAAATTTAGATAATTAACTTTGAAATAAATAATGCTTTCATATGCGCCAAAAAATAATTGTTAGAGAGGAAATAGCGTGCATTATTAACAGTACTCAAAGAGAAGTTCGTGCAGAAAGCTAACTAGATATTATTTCGAAATATACTGTACTATTCTAGGCAAATCAAATTAGCTAAATCGATCAACTTAACGCATTCGCTTTCACGGTCTTCACGGTGCATTTCCTTCTTGATGTTGATTAATAGCATAGTTCAAAGTTTACTTAGAGGAATGATAGAACAAGTGGCTTGTTCATCCTCTTTGAAAGGCAACGTGTCGAACGCAAAAGGGGATGAAATTTCATAAACTGATATTAATGCGAGATTGCTCTAGCTTTTTGGTTCACTCATGGAAGCAATTGCTGTATCACTGCATTGCATTGGTTTCTCAGTAAACATGATCACAAAGGCTAATGCTTTGACTATGAATATCGAATTGAATGATACTCGTATTGCAAGCTTTCATAGAAAAATTGCACTTTACGATGCTGAATCGCATTAAATTTAATTTCACTATTATATATAATTGTGTCAATTAATGTTTTTAAATTAATAATGGTAAATAATTTTATTCCATTCGAAGATTTTGAATCATCAACTGTTTCCCGAGGAAATATAATGATTAACTTATAATAATTGAACTTATTTACATAATTACATTTTATTTTAATTTTGTTCATTGTGAGAATTGAACATGCATAGCGATAGAATCTGTGAATCTAACTTCCTGAACAGGTAACGATAGCTATTGAATTATAATACATATTGAACACGGGTTCATTGAAGCTAGACATTCGTGGTGAACGTCGATTAGGATTTGCATTGATGGTTACAAATCAATTGAGCATAATAGAATCTACGTAGATATTAATAAAGGTCTTTGCAATTCATGGTCACATCGTAGATTCAATGCATGTTGTTTAAAGAATCATAATTATGTTTTGCGAATTTTTCTATTATATTTCTAGACTTCATTGGCAGGGACAATGTAATCACGTAATTACAAGATTTTCTAGTTACCAGTCAGTGAAAAAATTTGTAACTTATTGCCTGGGTAACAAGTCTAACCATATCGTATTTTACTACTGACCCCGTATTTGTAAAATTTTTTGTTAGAAGTAATCAGTATAAAAATGTTAAAAAGAATATAAATATTAACAAGAATTGTTCTTTACTACAAGAGTAATATTCAGAAACAAACGTAATGTAACAAATTACCTCCTAATATAGAAAAAAAAATTTATTTGTCAGTTTATATTTTATATTATTGAAATAGAAAGTTTCCGCCATTTCCGCAGAGTTTAATGAAAATTGATTAAAACACGTCATAACTGGTATGGAAATAGTGTGAGTGGGAAATTGATTTTCAACTAAAAATAATGCTCTCTCACCATTGCGGAGCGGGTCAAGTAGTAAAAGCTCGATATAGTCAGGCGTAACGCAAAATCAACTCCACTTAGTCTCAATTAAATTTTTTTATAATACACACATTTTGATACTAACATTGATATTTTTACGGTAAACACTCACAGTACACGATTATTTTGTTTATTTTAACAAAAAAGTGATGATACGAAAAAAAAGTCATTAAACATAAAAAAGCTATTTTTTAAATGTGCAAATATTGCAAATTGTTTGGATGAAGTATGCATCAAAGATTATTATTTATTTAATTAATTAATAATTATAATAATTATAATACGTAATTATAGGCTCCTAAGGGGCTGTCGAATATCTACTCGATCATCAATTTGGTCTCCAATTTATGCGTTCAGATGAGGCATTGGCTTATCGTATTGATCTTCATTGCGCGTCTAATTAATGCAACGTAAACCGTAGATACACAAATTTACCTAAATTCGCAGAAATTGTCTTACAATTTGTCTTTAATGCTGAAATAAAGGTGGTTAACTCTTGCGTCTCTAGAAACCACTAATATTCCTGCATTTTATGTCGAGTAAGATTGTTTTTTATCCCAAGGTGCGAAACTGCAAGATGTTTTGTATGAAGGGAGAGAGGAGATGGATCTTGCAGGTGCGAAAGACGTTATCTAGTCATTACTCTTGTTCTCATAGTGATCCATGGAAATACTCGACAATTTAATCCCATTCTTGATAGTAGTTACGCTAGGTATAATTGCTGAGGGAAATTGAATATCCTGGTACGCACCCTTGACGAGATAAAGTTAATTTTTTGATTCGCGGGTTGTCTTTCCGTAGTCAAACGCGGGTCAGTTATACTAGAAAATTAACAGAGAGACACTTGTTATCACAGACAGTGATTAGCAGCGAATTAGCAGCATCTATAACCCGCACCACTCCTGCCGATTCTCAACTGCAGTTGGCGTGCACTGATTACGAGAAAGAGAAACCATTTGTCTTGAATAAATAACCATTGGTGTTACCGCATATGTGGCATTCAGAATTAGGGACATTTAAACTGTTTCGAGCTTTTGAATGCAAGTGACGACAAATAGGTGTGCGCCAGTGTGTGTTTGTTTGTGAGCAAGATGGCGATTCCGTGTGTGTTTCCTTAGGGTTAATTTATTAATTCTACACATATGTCAGCGAAAGTGCAATAAAGTGGAGGGAAAGCGCATTCTATACATGTATTTTTAATATGACTAGAACATTACAGGGCGCTTCGCGCGCCTATATAATTACTTCACGTTACGCACTTGTGACGATCCCACGTGACCATCTCCCAACCAATCAGATCACGAATAAACTGCGGACACTCGACAGGTCATCTATTTTTTAAGAAAGGATAATGATACTAAATTTTCAATCTAAGCTGCTCTGGGGTTCATTTATTTTTCCAAGTTTTGCCAGGATTTAATTTTGTTTCTCTATATGAATTGTGACCCCGCCAGACTTTTTATGCGCAAAGTTTTGTTTGCGCAATGAAAATATTGCAAGCATAAAGTAAATGCTTTAAAAAATTAAAATGTACTGTACAATCCGCGAGGTTAGATATAGATGTTTCAGATACATACTAACTTCGCGGATTATACTGTACATATTAATTTTTTTGAGCATTTATTTTATGCTTGCACTATTTTCCCTCCACACATGAAACTTTATGTATAAAATTATTTGATTTCCAAATTAATTCAGCATACATAAAAATTATGATACTCCAATTTGTGTAATTTTATATGATGTAATCGCATTTTTACCTCAGTCAGTTGAACGTTTAAACATTAAACATAAACGTTAAAACATTTATATATAGTTTATACGATATGCGTACCGATTCTACGCTCGTAACGAACCTCTATACATATTACATAAAAAATCTACCTTTGGGATTTTCAATCGTAACACGAACTCCTATTATTTTTTTATTATACTCATTAAATCAGAAATATAATAAAATTGTCAGGTAAATTCTCCTGGTTTTATTCTTAATCAATGTGAGAAAATTAGCAGGGTTGAATCTTTTCTACTTGAAGTATTTGGGCAAAAATCAGAGTTTAAAAACGAAAATTGAGAAAAGCCGTGATTCTATAGTATTATATACTCATATTTTTATGCGTGGGTTTTTTGTGACAGGGGTGACTCTCTTATTGATTTTTTTCACCCTGGTTAGGTCCTTTCTGTTATCACTATTTTGACATCACTTGAGCATCGCTTGAAGTTATTCTTATATAAAAATATATAATTTTTATAAACAGGGAGAAATCTCCTTCAACCTATATGATTTTTTTTGTTTTTCCCTAGAGATTGTTACATTAATTAACTACTTAACTTTAGGACTTTAAATTCCATTAAAAAAAAAACAAAGATTAGGTAATAAAAATGTTTCATCGATTAGTTAAAATTTGTTTTCTTAATTTTACAACATGCTTTTGTGCTTAAACTATTTCCATAAAAAGCGCCTTTTCCACTCTTATTCATGGAAGCTCATAAGAATATATAATTAAAATATTCCATGTAATCAAAACTTACACGTTTTCACTTATAAAAACAGATTCAGAGCAGTTAACGCGAGAAAAGTGCAAAGTTTATTTCACTTGACGCTGGATTCAAGAAGGATCAAATTGAGATAAAGGACTTCATAACCATAACAGTAAACGTGCTTATTATGCTAGCAATATTCATAACCGTTTACCAGACACTTAAAACTAATATGAAGGTAGCAGTTCGTGCAAAATGCGTTAAAACTGGGTCAAATTGAGTTAAGTATGGAGCTTCTGAATCCTCGCAGATAGAGTTCATGCACCGCCAGTCCATCTAGCCTGAATTGAATAGATTTTTTGAAAGATTCTTACACTGCGAAACCAAACTAATGAGTCTCCGCAATTAAGCTCGTAATTCATTAATAAATGTCGCATGAGGTGCCACTGCTTCTCCCAGCATTAATTACGGGATTCCAATTTGTTTTGAACGCCCGCTAAAATGTAATCTCTTGTGGACGACGCGCAATAAAGTTCTTTGCCGCAATACGTAATTAAATTACAGTTAGCCCATCCGTACTTGAAATATGACATCAGAGTAAGTTAGCTAAGCTTAATGAACGACGTACCTAATGCGCTTTGCTCACAGTCGGAAACAGTGCCACAGAATTTCGGATGGAAATCTTCACACCCCTATTTCAATGTTAAGCTTCCAGCACCGAACAGAGAGCAATTAAACGTCACGATCCTAATTAATCGGCCCACCTTCATAAAATGAAGAAGGAACTTCATGCTTGAAGTAGATATATATTATTTTGAGAAATTTCATTAAGATATGCCTTCTCACATGATGAGAATGTAAAAAGAGATCGTAAGATAAAAGTTTTCATATTTTATCTTCAAGAAATAATCTCTTATTTTAAACAAGTAAAAATAAGCAGGAAATAGGGTAAAAATAGAATTTCTGATAGGAAACTCCTTGAATTGATAACGTAATAGTAGCTAGAAACGAAACACGCAACAAAAGACGTATCAGCATTTTTATTGGGACGCTAAATTGTAAAAAATATTGTTTCCTGTTACATTCGATTCATGATATAATTTATGATTCTGGTATAAAATACAAGTTGTAAATTATAACACTATAAAGAATAAAAGCTTCTCAAGATTTATTATTATTAGTATTATGAAATATGACTTTTATTTAGGAGGAACAAAAAATTACCGATACGAGGTGGTGGCTCTCTAACAAAGTATAAAGAGCTCGGCGAAACGATGGATCGTTTATCGCTTCGCTTTCCAAGAAAAGTTACATTCGCAATGAGAGAAAGAAAGTTTGAGGAAGAAGGGTAGTAACTTTGCGAGTTATTTGTCGAAAAGCAAAAGAAACTTCTAGGTTTGCTGTGTCAACGTGAAGTCGCCGTTTCTGTATTTGATTCAGCTCACACTTCTTACGTTAATACTTCTAACCACTCGCTTCGATCTTATTGCGTACTTTCCAACTTCAATTTTATCCAGCATCCTTTCAAGTGTCACTTTCAAACATTTGACACTTTACTTCCACAATTCTTTTATTCTTTAAAATTAAAGTGATTAACTCGAATTTTTTTTTAATTTTGCTTATTAAGATTTCTTTCAGTAAAATTTCAATAGAATGTACCTAAAAATGAGAAACTAAATAGCAGTATTCGAATTGCTGGTAAGTAGCCTTTTTATGAAGCACTTCATATACTCTCATTTAATTAATTAAACCAAGCCCGCTCGTTTACTTACTTGGGTTCTTGGTTGCTTAGTGGGTTAATTACTTAAGCAACTAGAAATCCATTCATTGAGCAACCCTACACCAAAGATCGTGACCAATTCTTTTAATCGAACTTAGAAAATAACAAATTGAATGAATTTTCCATACTAGACAAACATAAAGGAAATATAAAGGTCTGGTATTAAAAATGTATTCAATTATATATATATTAGTTAATGAGTAGATTCGCTTAAAAGAATTGGTCAATTGACAATTGACAATTTGTTACATGCTCTTAAGCATGTGTCTTCTCGCTATGAATACAGATTCATGTTGTGAGCTTTATCCGCACCTATATGTTCTCCGTCACTCCTTCAGGTATTTTCTCATCCCACTGTTTTTTCCTACTTCCTTTTACGGATGAGTTACCTTCTTGAATGCAAGTCTTTGATAAAGCGATTTCTCGTCTACACGGCTCGTTTGTTAGGCGCTTCGAACAAACTGCTATCGTCGTTCATTTGACCATTATTCATTTGGTAGCAGCTGCGGTTGAGAAAGAAAGGAAGTCTCAGTAAGGCAGAGAAATGAGACAGAAGATGTGAAAGGGTAAACGAAGAAAAGAGGAGCATTTAGAACTCCTTTTCTGACTCTCGATAAGGTGGAGAAACGATTTTTTAAACGACGAATATATTTATGGGTGAAGAAAGAAAATTTTTAGTATTGATTATTAATTGAAGTGTACAAATACAATCATTTATTTTCCTTATCGCACCAGCTCTCTGATTAGCAATTTTAATTACCAAATTTTCGTTGCAGCTAAATTTTCGCTAGCTTGTAGTATAACGAAAATTGTAGTTTAATAATGAAGCGCAAATTTTGTCTATGACAAAATGATTTACCTGCACGTCTAGCTTTATCGCAGATATTACGTGTACACAAGAGAATATGGTGCGGTGTTATCAGTAAAGCACAAATTTGCGTTCTAAACGAACTTTGTCTAACAGTAAGTTTCAAAAAATTTAATTAGAGTTGGAAATCTAGTTTAAAACTTTGTTTTCGAATCCTTTATTAGATGCAATGGTATCAATTTATGGAAACAATAGAATGGATTACAGACACTTTCGAACTTTACTTTTGTTTTCGAACCCTTCATTGTAAAGCATTCAAATCGCATAAAAGCTTTAATTAGAAGATATAATTTCTACTATGCATTTACAGTACACGTATCCAATTCTTCAAAACTTTTGATGTATTTGCTGGTAATTTTTAAAATTTTAATATGATAAGCGTCATAAATTACGACAATAGACGTGAAAAGTGGTTGAATATAGCTCGTAGAGTAGGTGGTGGCACGAAAGAGATAAAAAAAGAACAATGGACAGACAGAGCTCAGCTCCCCTTTGTCACTGCAAATGGATATTCATCCCAAACCACCCCCTCGTTTTGCCAATGCTTGAGTTCAAGTGCTCGGGGAAAGCAGCGCAAAGAGTATGGAGAAACACCCACTAAGTAAGTGGGAGAGAAAAGGATGTCGAAAAGCGAAGGTAGCCGAGAGGAAAATTAGTACTAAGAGTTCGAGGTATAACGCAGGCGAAGCACGTAAGCTCACTGCATATCCACACATAATTGGTTTAAGACTTGTTGAGTTCAGTTATAAATTTCGAAACTTGAAAATTAAATAAATCTTATATTTCATAATTAGAGACTTTTTAAGGGCTCACTCACAAAATAGGGTGATATTTTTTCCCTTTTTTTTCAGTACACTCCCTTTTTCTCTCTATCATGATAGAGGGAGAGTAATTTCGTAGTGAAATTTATTAAACTCACCTTGAAAAATATGTGATAAATTTCCGACCCTCCTCAACATCATAAAAGAAATACTGAAAATATCGATTTGCTTTATAACTAATATTAGGCAAGAAGATAATAATTTACAAGCGGAGTAAGTTAGATTGTAACCGAGTTTTTAAAAGTTTATATTTTGAGCATAAAAAAACTTTTTAAAAATTACAGTGTTTGGTTTTTTGTTTAAGCTTTGATATAAACTTGATATATCTTTGTCAAAATGTATTTTGAGTATTACTTTGTTCGAGTTTGCCCTCAGCAAACTCAAAATACATTGCTTATAAGGGAAGATTTTTCATTATAAAACTCTGATCAATTATTACCTAAATGCAATCCTAAAGTGAGGAAAATAAAAGAAAGATTGTTTCATTCGATTCCAACATATTTTGATAATTCAGGAACATGAATCCCCTGAGGATTATCGGGTTTACTGCAACCTTGAACGAATGAAAACGGATTAGAGAATCTCTCGTGCACTCTTAATAAAGAAAATTAGAATTAATTGAATGCTTTAGGCGAAAATATTTTCACTTGAAATACTTGGGATTTTAAATAATCTTGTTTAATAATTACCAAATTTTCGCAGTAGCTATATTTTCGCTAGCTTGTAGTATAACGAAACTTGTAGGTAGTTTAAAAACTAGAAGAGAGTGAAACTTGTAGTAAATTATAATACTTTGTAGTATAGAATTTTGGAACATGATTAAAGATAGAGGGCGAGGAATTACTAAAAGTAGAGAGAAGGACAAACAAAATCCTTGTTCGAGAATTTCCTTCTGAAAATTGGAGGATTTGAAACGCGTGCTGATTCTCAAAGAGGAAAAGAGAATCGTAAAAGAGAGTCCCGTGTCTACAACGATTTCATCAATCTAATTCGCAGCTTGAATTTCAAGAAGAACCTTCTCGGGTTTTCTATTCCTTTTCAGGTTTCCAATTCAACCTGGAATTGCCAACTAAAAGAAATTTAAAGTGTTCCCTCCATGCCGCATAATTGAAATATAAGAGAAAATGAAAACAATTAGAACGTATTTTAGAATTTCCGCTCAAAAACATTTCAACAGCATGAATCCTTATCGAAAATACTTATTAATGACCCATATGCTTCAAAAGCATATAATTTTGATAATTTGCTATAAAAATATAAGGACCAGAATAAAAAATGATTGCTTTCGGATATAGAAGGGATATAATTACATAAATGGTTTTATATTATCTATGACAGAAGATAATATAAATATTATAGTAGAATAATTACTAACACCATTATCAAGAACGATCAGCCGTTTAATTTTCTGCCGATCTACGTTAATTTCATAGCACATGATACGATCTTTGGTGTAGAATAAGCATCACGAATAACGCGAACGCCTGCATTGATCAGAATCTACTACAGACTTCATGAAAGTTATGTAAACCGTGAAATAATAAAAACAAAGGCGAGAAATAATAATTAAAATCATTTCAAATCGGTAGTCTTTCAAAATATCAGCAGAAATAGAACAAAAAATGAAAAATGTTAAACATCAAGGACTTTAGGTTTTTCAACTTTAATCCTGAATTAAATAGAATGGTAATGTCAAGATTTTAAAACAATAAATTCACATCTGCGCTAATCTCCTTTCGTTGAATTGAATCAGAATAATTATGAACCATACTAACTTATATTAGCAGCAAACCTCTCAACGTAAATTGATTGGCTGGATAAATTGAATTTCAACGTATTTATGAAACAAAATAAAACAAAGAGTTGCGATATATTCCATTTCATGAAAAATCCCATTACTATTTCGAGATCATATCGTAAAAATTCTGCTAACAGAGAAATATCAGAATTCAGAAGATAAAAGTGAATTTTAGTCTTGTGGGAATTCTATAAAACGCTCATGACATGCCTGTGAGCATCAGACACTTGTTTATTTTTATTTTTTTTCAGTTATTTCTCTTTTTCCTGCTTCTTGCTTGCAGCACCTTATTGGGAATTCAGGAGAAGATTTCTAGGGTTTAATGTAACCACTGTACATAAACACCTCATAAAATTAACACGTTTCACTAGGAGTTGATTCACCAAATGGAACATAAATGATACTTCTCTCGGCAAATTGCTACGCCTGTCGAAAAGAAGGAATAAATAAAGCTTTTATTTTCGACCTTTCAATGTTTAAATACCTATAATTTATTCAGCGATTGGGTAAAAGGTATCGTAAGCTCATTTATACAATTTAATTATGCATGATAAAAGGGATTGAAGACCCTTGTGTTTTCTTATAGCATCTATTTTTTAACAAGTTTTACGAACAATTCTGATCCATTAGATCAAAATTTTAATCTCAATTCCAACAACCAGAATATATTTCAATAAGAGTGATATTAATTTATTGGAGTTTATGTATAACAACATACATATATAATATTTTGAAACGTGCAGTGATTTCATAATGCATCTCATCATTTCGGTAAAATTCACATTGATCCAAATGGAAACTTGCACGTGTTCTCATCGAACTGATCGTGAGTGGAATCTGCAACAGCAGTCTGTTTTCATTAGGAAGTACCTCTTATTCTGATAACAAGTTTCTAATAAATTATAAAGATTTAAAATTTCAAAGAATTCAAAGATTTCAAACTTAGAATTTATCATTCAACAAAAAATCGAAGAAAACTGGGTTCAGAAGCAACAAGTATGTTTATTCGAGCTGAAAAACCTCATTATTCAAAAATGGATTATCATAAGCAGTATGCACCTTTGATATAAAAACTGACAGCGTTATTTTTTCCCCTCATCATTTGACGAGGGGAAAAAGACCTTTACCACCAAGGAATTAAAATATATAATTTTTAATAAAAGTGCTAAAGTCAGAAATAAAAATGTAGATGAAAATACCTTCAATTTCTGTAGCAGCTCATGTCACTTATAACACTTTCATGCACGCGTCTATTATTCGCCTAGTGTTATCGCTGAGAGCGGTGCAAGTATTGATTTTAGGTGTCGACATGTGAGAATATAGCAATTAGCAGTGTTACAATTAACTGATGTAATGAATAATGCATTTTATCCTCTACGAAAGCATTAAAGACACATAATTAATTGTATTGCATCTCACAATTAGGAATTCAATTAATTCAATTAATATAAGTAGAGCACTTTTTAACTGATGAAGATAAGTTAATTTTTCTGATAAAGTTCTGAAACAGTGGAAGAAATATTTTATTGGCAATATCCTCCCTTTTCTCGAAAACTAGAAGAGCATTCAAACTCGAACCCGGAAGTAGTATCAGGCCAATATAAACGAAGAAAATATTTAAGAAGTTCTTCTCCACGTGCCTTATTCAAGAGTACACTGGAATATATTTTCCTCGAAGAAGGGATACACAGGGATCATGCGTAATTTAAAGACTGGCCTTGAAATCATCCTTCTACCTTTTCCTTCGAGGTCCTAACTAAATTATGGAAAAAATGACTGAATTATAAAAAGAATTATTCGAAAGGTTAGCAATTACACAGCACTTTTTGAAATTGAAGTACATTAACATGATTGGAATTAGGAATAATATTGCTTCCTTGTTAAATTTCACATTAGATATCGAGAATGAGATTTTATTCAAGAATTCTAATATTTCTCTAATCACTTGAGGGAATATATATGCATAAATATATACGTTACTTTATATGATATATTCTTTGGCATGTGGCCTTTAGGGAGATGCCAAGAAGCTTGTTACCACAGATATTATACCAATTTGCAAGATGTCCCATTTTCAACCCTCCAGTTTCCTAAAACCTACCCTTGCAGTATGAGTCGCACCTCTGTACCACATACTTGGAGATATTTCCACTATCACCCCAGTTTGCACATTTGGGGAACAGTTTGTGCAATTTAGAGGAACCTTGACTCCTAACGATTACCATTTAGAGGGTGAATGAGCACGCAAGGAGATCCCTTGAGTTTCAGTGATATTGTGAAGTAATAGAGTGAAAATCTCTGCAAAACAGTAGCCCTCAACTTTCCATATTTAAATACTAAAATAATTAACCTTGAATGATAAAACGTTGAAAATACTAACAAAAGAAAATTGAAAATCTCTATCACATTATTCCATTTTTCGTAATAGCACTCATGTGTAATTTGTAATAATGCATCTCATAATTCTGAACGCTAGTGGAAGTAGAATTAAATTTCGAGTAATCAATATCACTCTGACATTCAACTAACTCGAAAGGACATTGTAGATATGAGAGAGACAAGAACACTATTATATTAAGCAATAAATGATTAAGGAACTTGATAATAATTATTACTGACTGTTGACATGCTAAACCACAACTCTACTAGAATTATTGCGAGTTAAGTTCAGCTCGCTATGATCGTGTAATAAGTTTAGAGCTTGCGTGTTTTGACAGATTGCTGGCAAATCAATATTATAAATTATGAGTAGCCATAAATCTCTAGCATCATAAATACACGACTTCTGATTGCAGAAGTAGATGAGGCTCTCACTGCCAGAAACACGAATTTAATTTTGGATGAAGTTATATTAAAACTGCCATTAAATCACTCCTCTTGTCAATATTTTATGTGTAATTCGTATGGTCGATATACGCAGAAGTAATTCTGACCGGCTAGAAATAGAGGTAAAAATCATCCATCATTATGTCCATTGAGGTTCGGATTCTCGTGAAAATCGATTTGTTACTATCGCAGTATCGCAGCTATCGTGCCAATGACAGTAGTCGGCGTACATAAATATGTGCGAAAAAGGGTGAACTTTGATCAATCCGTGCCACGCGACAATGGTCCATTGATAGATATTCGTCACTACGACAGATTCGACGGCCTCAGATACATTTTACGATTCAGCGAGCCATTTTGCCCATTCTGCGAGTCTCGACAGATCAGAAAACGTGATACGGATATAGAAACAAGCACGCCAAGTACAAACTGTGTGTTGTATGATTTATTTCTTATCTTCTATCGTTCTTCCTCAAGCATCATGTCAAATTCATATCCTGTGAAAAGGATCTCAGCTCGCTTTACACGTCTTACATTTTTTCTTTTATTTTATGTATTTTATCAAAAGGTTTAACTAACTTTCTACTTCTACGAGAGAATATTTATTTGTCTACAAGAATTTCATAGTGAAATCCATGGATGTAAAAATGATGGTCGAAGGAATACATATAAACGGAAATGAAAACATTAAAAAAGAGATATACCCTTTCCAGGGAAGTGGATATTGTGTACCTAAGTTGATGAAGTCATTTCTTCATGAAATGAAAACAAATAAGTGAGTCCATTCACACGACGATATGAAGTGCTTAGGAAGAGATGAACAACTCATATTATAATTCATGAACGCCTCTCTGATTAATATTAAGTCTTATTAAATCTTACTTTTAGATTTGCTTTACTCATTAGCTAGAATTTCAAATGCTTAGCTTTTCATATGCTGTATTTTCTTAAAATATAAAAAAGTATTTGTTTCAAAAAACATTTTCGTTTTCTCATATTTCCCAAGAGTTTGTTGTGTTTATAAACTGCAAGATATTCCAATATGCTTATCAGAATCTGTATTGAAATTAAATAATATGTAAATTATGTATTATGACGTATTATGTAATTATGTAAATCTTTTTTGACGTTTATATCAAATTATTAATATATACAGGGTGTCCCACCACCTATACAACTACCGGTAATATGTGCAAAAAAATAAACAGAAAAGTCCTCTGGCAAATATGTCTGTTTACTAATTCCAACTACGCTGACAGCATTTTGCGAAACATAATAACTATATATATTAAGCTAATTAGGCTGAAGCATGTAATCCACTATTGACTTAATATTAAATGCAAATATTATTAATGGACTAATGTTAGCTCGCGACTATATGTAAATCACTACACTCTATTCGAATCGTATTATCATTGGAAAATTTTCATACAATACGAAATTGATTAATTTGAAAAATTTTCGAATAGAAAAAAATAAAAAAATACCATAAAATAATTTCAACATACTTAACGTTTCATTAAAACGGCAATGAGCAAACAGTTGACTGTTGTCCCTCTTTCAGTAGAAATAGTGACTAATTGATCAGTCACGAGAATATTCGTTATAGAGAAAAGCCAGTGTATCAAAATTCCAATTAGCTAAATTTATAGATTATTATTATTATTATTCTGACGTAGAAATATAATTTACAATAATAATTTGTACGAATTATAAAATTGAACAGAAACTTTTGATTTTGAGACTAATTATTTTGTGGCAAATGAAATAGAAGAATTTGGAAGGATGTCAGAGAGTGTAATTGTAGAGTTTTGCGGATGAGAAACCGATTAAGTGGCAGCAATGAAAATGAATGGCTGACCTCAATTAAAGTTTAAGTTGGTGGTACGAAAATGCTCGCTTTCTCACGTTCCTTAAGATTCACTAATGGCTTTTGAAGATGCTCGCTTTGGCTTACGACCATAAAAATTTCGGGTCTTAAAAAAGAAAGGGGATTTCTAACTATAGAACAGCGAACACGGAAGTACGATCACCAATGGGAGCTTCTCTAGCTGTTCATACTGCTGGAACGTACGCTTGCCGTGAGAAGAAGACAAATTGACCACTGGAAATTCATTACCGACTAAAGGAATTCTCTTTCCTTCAAGCCTTAGATTTATATCGCCAAAATAAAAGGCTAGGTTGGTCAAGGAATTCCTGTTGGACGCAATGAACAAAAAGTGCACTTAATCTTGATTAATTTAAACAAACGTTTAAATTGTAAACGTTTAGCTACCCATTTATATCATCTATTTAAGTTTGAAATTAAAATTTAATTTCAATACAATAAGCTCATCAGAGAATAATTTAAAATAATTTACTAATAAATTACTGGATATTCGAGCACAGAATACTGATTATGATAATATATAATTAATAATTTCAATTTATTCATATTAACATAATATAGTAGGATTATTGCATAATTTAATGCCGAAAGATTTCCATAAGTTACATTGTTAACATAATTAGAGCAATATTTTTTTATTCTATAGTTTGAGTTTCAATATTAAATACTAAAAACTCGACGTTATTTAAATATATTATTTTAACCGGTAATATTTTAAAGGATCAGAAAAGTTGATCAATTTATTTCAGAACGTGTTCACATTGATATGATTTACGCAAATGGAAACGAAAAATATCGCTTGAAACGAATATGAAGAATAATGTGAAACTTTGTTATTTTTATTTAACAGGCTTCTATAAAAGGTTTTATTTTATATTATTAATAAATGATACTAACTATGGCTTTTCCTTTGAAACTTCTGTACTTCATAATTAACATATAACCTGACGGCTGACGAAGCACTGACTCGAACTACTAAAATTAAAATATGACCCTAATCTCAGATTATAAAAATTCTGATTGAGTTGTTAAATCAGCCGTCACGAATCTACAAGATGATTCCATTACTAGTTTATATTACGATATATACATGTAATCTCACGATAACGAGCTTATTTTTATTGTACTCGTTGGAATATAGAAAGCGAATGAGAAAAGGGGAAGTAAAGGGTAAAAAGAGGAGAGGAATGGCTGGCTGATTCTCGAAGAGAAAACTGCAATTCCCTATTGAATCGGAGATGGTGCATTCGAGACTTTCTTGCTCTATTCTACATGGACTTTATTCATTTTTGGTTTTATAACACCTGCGCTTTGATAGACCTTCAAAGGAGATCGCGCGTCATCAATGAATAAGGAAATGGAAGCATAGCGACGGCACTATTCATTTTCTCGATGGTCGATCTACATTTCCGAACAGAACTACTTGGTATTGCTCATTAACAGTTTTTAATCAAGGCTTTTAAATGCCATTCTTTATTAGCTGATGAACGTATTTTCTTTTCTGATTTATTTCGTCACTATTGTTTTGGTTAATTCCTATTCTGATGGACAGTTTTACATACTTTTTCATTAGGTTACTAATTCGCAATTGGGCTCTATCACAGGTGTTGATACACTAAAAGGAGTATGTATTTGCATGAAAGCATAGTGAAAATTCCGTATCGTGAAGCTTGCACAAATTAAATGATTTATTCATACGAAACTCGTTTCGACAAATATTTACTCACACTATTCCCTTTGGCGTTTGAGTTTGTGCTAGAAAATTAAATAGACGATGCAAAATTTAGTTTGTAATCGAGAATCACACAGAAAATGCGTATAAGATAATTAAAAGCTTGAATAATTAATATCCAACATGAGAAAGTCCCGGTTGTTTAACGTGAGTTTTTTTTCCTAACACCTTTTTTTTTTTAAATTGAATTAACATAGAGTGCTGTAATTCAGATACAAATATTTAATTGGAAGACATTCGAACTGAAAAAAATGTGAAAATAAACATGTTAAAAAAATATAAAGATGTAAAGAATTTCTTCTGTATTCATAAGATTGACTCGATAAACTTTCGTATTACATAGTTACCTGCATAATGAGTTATAAGGGCGTTGACGACCTTATAAAGTACAAGACAGGAGGGGAAATTAATGAAGGTAGACGATCGCGATAAAAGTGAAGGATATCCGGGGTACGATTATGTAACTTTTCACTTTCACTCTCACATTCACTTTCACGTTCATTTTTTGGTTTTCCATTTTTTGATTTTCACTTTTTCCAAATACACGTGAATGTCAATTTTGACGTTTCAAACGTCATCAACAAATTGTAAGAGGTTTGCGAATTTATATCTCATTCGCTGTTTTCGTGAAAAAATTGTGGATCATCCACGAGGAGTTTATGTATAAAAGGAGGAGTTGCAAAATTTTAATTTATTTTATTTTAGTGATTTTAGTTTAAACCGTCAAAATTGACATTCACGTATATTTGGAAAAAGTGAAAATCAAAAAGTGGAAAACCAAAAAGTGAACGTGAAAGTGAACTTGAGAGTGAATGTGAAAAGTTACATAATCGATCTCACGAAGGAATGACTTAATGATTTTCATGAAATAAATATCAAGGGTAATTTTTTCTAAATATAAATTCATTATCTAATATTGTCTACGGTAATCAATTTTCCGTAAGCCAAAACCTACTGTTCCTGTTCTCTACAAAAATTAAAGAATTGAATTATATGTCCTGCAAAATAATGATCGTCGAATCTGCATATTAAATAGCCTCTGCTTGGAATTGCTTTCGAAGGACTAAAAAGTTTTCAATGCAACAGAGCTTGCTTATTATGCAGGCAAACGAATGAAACAAAGATCCGCACGATTAACGCTTCAGCGCTATTAAGTTTAATCGCTTTTCTCCTCCCAAGTGGAGAAAAAAAGTTTCCTAGCAAGTCTCTGTTGAATTAAAAGTTTCAATAATTGGTCCAATTTTCATATTAGTCCAGTCTAGCTTTTCTTACTAGAACCTTAACGATCTGACCGATTAGAAACAAGCTGCTTCTACAGTTGTAGAGTGAACTTTTCCCTCAGAAGATTCTCCGAGATAGTAATCTAGTAATGCAATTCAATCTGTAGCTGTGGTCTAAAATAGAATCACTTTTTTCATTCGTGAGTAATTATTTGTCGGAGTCAATAATTGTATTCAGACTGACCTCTTGAAATGAAAATACTACAATTGATGGTGTGCATGTAACTATATAGCAACCATTTATGAATTTATGGCACATATGCTACTTGAGATGCAGAATTCCTAATTGGTCTGAATATATTCCAGAGGTGGCAGTATCAAACTGCATTCACCTTGTTCGAGAACACTTGTGAGCATAATAACTTGTTGCAGTTAATGGTGTGAATGTACATAAGTGATAATGACAGTGGCAATTATCAGACGAGGATTATTACATATCTAAGCATGTCACGCGGGATTTGCAGTTATCACTAAACAATACACATATCTGTATTTCTTTTCTGCGTAAAACTGAATTAGTGAAATTTTCTCATTGAATCAACCCGTAATCGAGATGATAATAACAGCACCTAAATCTTTCTTCTTATTTTTATTTTTAAAAATGTTTCCTCGCTTCCAATGCCTTTCATTCTTCAAAAGGACTTTCCACAGCAAATAAAATCGAGTAACTTGAGAAATTTATGAAAGGATACTCGAACCTGAAACCCAACCATAAAAGATTTTTCAAACTTTCTTTTCCACTTTACTTCTCCTTTTACCTAAGTCCTAAAAGTTTTAAGCGTGAAAGAAAAAAACTTGAGAAATAACTGGTTTAGATGGATTCTAATGTGAATCTTTTTCCAATCAAAGAATTCAGTGACAATTTTTAATCTATTTATAATATTTAATCTTTTAATTGTTGAAATTGTTATTGAAAGCTTTTTATTTAACATTTTTATTCAAAATAATGAAAAGAAATGTTTAATTTTTTTTTATTCTTTAAAATTTTTTTAATCTCCTGAAATCCCCTGAAATTTATTAAAATCTTGTGAAATCTTTTGAAATCCCTTTAAATTTCTTGAATTCTTAAATCACTTGATATAACTAAAATCCCAATAAATTTAGTAAAACCCTTTTAAATTCCTCAAAATTATTTTTTATAAATCCTTTTTGATAGAACTCGTTTTAAAAACGAAAATAATCTGAAAATAGTTTCCAAATTTGGTTAGGTATATTCACACAATTCGTGCAATTAACAAACCAATCAGGTTTCCGATAACAAAGTGCTCGATGCTTTCGAGATATTTGACAACAATGTGTTCGATATATAGTAACATCATTTTTTAAAGATAGGAACTTTATAATCGAATAAAAATCTATACTAACTAAAATATAAATTGCCGCACAACAATGCAGCAATATTGATCGACAACAAACATTCATATATTGCAGCAACATTGTTGCCAATATTGTGTGCTATTGAGAATACATTTCATAAAACTTTTCTTTGTCATTTTTATAGGAAATTACAGGTTCCGTCAGGAGTCATAGATCCCATAGGGCACAGGACATTCCTCCCTCTTCGATAAAAATGTTAAGACTCCTGGGAGCAGTTTCGTTCCGAAACGGCTCGGCTTTTCTTTGATCCCGGCCTCGGTGGAATTTCCATCAACAGGTGAACGAGTCAGTGGCTGTCGAGCGAATGGATAGATAGAGGCCAGCCGTGTTGAATAGGCAAATCCACAGAGGTTAGGTAGTGCTCTCTATTTTTAGTACCGTTGTGGGAAAACAATAGCACCCTCACCCTTTCCTTCCAGACCATTTCCCAATTCCTATACTCGCATTGCACTTTGGATTATTTATTTTCGGCGCTTTCCACCATAATATTTTCCGATTCCCTCGAAATCACTGTTTTTGTGTTCCGCAGATAAATTTTCGACAATATATACAGAGACATTCGGATAATGTGAACAGAGAAAAGGGAGTAATTAGAATAAAATATTACCAGCAATGCAGTTGCCTTTCAAAAGCGAATTGAATTTGCTGATAAACTGTAATACAGAATTTACATTTGAAAGACCAATTTGGGAATTAAGATTTATGAGTATGCGTTTTATGTGTCTTTTCCAACCCATTTCTTTTAATTGTCCGATTTTTTTTTAATTTCTCATGTGAATTTTTAAATAGGTAAATCCTTTGTCAGCCCTTCGAAAAAATTCTATTCATTTGAAATCTTCAATTTATACGATTTTTACCTAATTGCCAATTTGCATTCGTCGTGGAGTAGGTATATCACTGAATGGGAAATATCATTTCCTTGGAAATAGGTGTGAAGCGGAGGAAAATTTAGAGAAGAATTTTTTCTTTAGACATTTTTCAACTCTCATTACTTTAATGCCGAGCCTCGGCATCAACCCCATTCTTAATATCTGCTTTTCGTTCTCTCGAATATGCCAGACAAGCAGGAGCCCAGAGATCCATTTAACACTCATTTCCTTCCTTTAAATTTTTCTCCTTTGCAGACTAACGAATCCAACTGTAGCCTCTTGCAAAAAGATCAGGTGTAGGAGTTATTAAAATGAAATTTCAATTTTAAGTAGATGCTTTAATAAAACTTTGCAATATGATTATTATTTTTAAACTCGAAGGAATGTTTCGATTAATTGATGGTTTCTAATGAATAAATCTACGTTATCGTATATGGAGGTTACATACATCATAAGAAGCGATGGAGGAAGACTTTGTCACTCGATCTATAGAAAAACTCTGAATGGGGCACCTAAATTTATCAAGCAATTCGGGATCAGAAGGGAGCAAACTGATTAGATCATCCGTCAAATATTTTTTTCGTTTTTCTCTGCTTAAGAAGACCCTCGAGTTTGTCTGCAAGATTCGTCAATTGTGATGAAACGCACATCGACTTGTCAACAAAAGGAAGGGAAAAAATTGTGATTACTGAAAGCGCATGATTATAAAGGTATTGAGAAAATAGGTTTTCTTCGATTCAAAGGGTAGTTTCGATATTTGAAAGGACCTTTTCTTCTATTCTCTTCCTTCTTCCTTCAATTTCTACCCCTATCTACATTTATCTATAAAAACTATCTTTTCTAATCAAATAATGTTGATCCAACATGTATTTAAAAAATTAGATATTTTAAAAATGATAAAGATTTTGCAAACTTCAGCTCGGCAATCAAGAAAATTTTAAAAGATTTAAAATATCTAAAAATTTACAAACGATGATTCAGTTTTAATTTCTAAGTTTCGATTTCTTAGGTTTGGGTTTTGGTTCTCATTTTATAGATTTCTTCAATTCCGAATGAAATTGAATGATAATGTGGAGATTGTAAAGCAATAAATTCGCAACTGTGCCATCATGCTCATTCCTTAAATTACATTTGAATATGCATGGAAACAGTAATACTACTTACATTTGCACAGAACCTCTCAATATATGTATGTATACGTTTTCCGAATATCCACTCACCTGAAAAAGAAATAACATTTCTTAGTTAAATAAATGCACTTGTGAGTATTATTAAAGCGAAAAGGGAAAAAAACTTCAAGAAAAAAAAAGGGAAAAAAAATCAGAAGTCCTTTATGCCCGTAATAGTTAATTTTTATCGCTTGAACCAAGCATCACTCATTAATTGTATAATTAATTATCGTTCAATTGAATATAAAACTATCACAATTATTGAAACTTAGATTAATTAAAAATAATTTTTTTCAGAAAACCGAAAGACTAACTTATCTAAAAGTTCATGAGGCTCATTAATCCCAGGGCTTGATTTGATAACCATTGAAATCTGGAAGCTTTGTTTGCTTCATAAAAAAAATTCACTCAAATTATTATCTCATAGCCAAGAGCATTGTAGAGAAAATTTTAAACTTTTCAGCTTTTGATAAGATTCTCTTTCGAAAGACAGGGAGAATAAGTGGAATTGAAATTACGTCTAAGATTGAAACTTTCTAAAATGATAGAAGGCAGTTAATATGAAGAGGCATAATATCAATAAAATCCATCTCAGCAGCTATACTTTGAATTCTCTTCTAGTTATCTGCATTTTAACATTTATCCTTTTTAATTTTAATAAGAGAAGAATAAAACTTTAACAGAAAGAATATTTTAGTATTATGTTTAGTTTAATTTTAGTATTATGTTTAATTTGTGAAGATTAAGTTAAATTTTGTAATATTGAATATTATAATAAATTTTGGAAAATTAGTTAGATTTCTGTAGATGAAATTGTTGATTCATAAGCAAGTGAAAGAGCTAAATTTGCCATTTCACTTCCAATTTTTCGCTTCATTAAGCAAAACCATTTCTCTGGTATAAAAATTGTCGTAATTTAATTTCACCATGTATATGTAGCATCAGAAGATAATTGCATTATCGGCAAATTCACTCACTTTTCCTAGCGTTCAGTATAATTATCCTTTTCTCTCACATACGCTCCATTTTTACTGGTTTGTTTTTTTCCTCACATAAAATACGCAGATTTTAAATCAAATTTCTCGCAGTGGTAATATGATAATTGAATTATGCCAAGTATAAACAGTATGAAAAGCTGCAAAAATTTGAGATGAGTAGAGCAATAATGAGACGCTTAAAAGGAAAGACATCAAAATCTCTGTCATTTAATTAAAAATGGAATCAACTTAAATCGATAGTATATACATCTAAACTTCCATGATCGTAAAAGAAACTCCCTTAATGCTATTTCACTCTTGATATACGAGTTGCAATTGAATGTTTAGGATTCAATAATAAGCAGAGGGAATAAACGCCAGTGAAGGGAATAACAGAACAATAAATACTGGATTGAAAGGAATCCTATTCTTGCTTAAAAATTCTCACAGTATGACTATAAAACTCACATGAATGACTGTTTTAATATCTATTAAAATAGAAAAAATATCAATTCCTTTTTCACTCGACGGTTATTAATCTGTGAAATAAAGTGGCTTTCATTACGAAGCAAATAAATCACTTATACTAGAACGCTCATAAATCATCTTCCACAAATGACTTGGAGTCTAATATTTTAAATTAAAAATAGTCTGAGCAACCTTCATGCATTCAAACCTCAGCATTTATGTTTTTGTTCGCGAGAGGAAGAAAATGCAATTTTCATGTTGGCTTAAGTATAAATTGACGTTTTGGGAAAAAAGGGCATTTGTTTGTCAAATACAAAGTCCAGCTTAGTCAAGTGTAGTACAATATTCGTCTTATCTAAAGCAGGATTCCTATATTTAAGCCATCTATTTTACATGCTGTTATCTAAGCCTGGGATTTGAAACACGCAAATTCGAAAACAGCAGATGAGACTCAGCTAAACCTACATCAACGAACTTATTCCCTAAATTAGAATCCCTCTTGTCTGACTAAGTTTCCACTGATAATTAAATATATCAATTAATAACCGGGGTTTGATGTTTTAAAGATCAAAGATGAAATTTGAAACTCTGAATTGAAACTAAACCAAAAATTGAATAAAAAGAAAGATTTGGGACTGAATTTTTCTTTTCTTTCCTCTCTAAAGAGTTAAAATAATCAGCTTCGCGAATGAACTTTGTAAGCTCAGAAATAAAACTACTTTATTGCTCATTTGCCTCATATATGATACTTTGGTGAGACTTAATTTGGGATATTATTAGGGTTCCATTGGTACTTTTCTTTATCCTTCCCATCCCACCTTCCCCAAAAATATATCACCTTACCTTAGTGTCGAATAAAATCTTGTATTCTGTCATAAACGAATCTCTTCACGTGGCATCAGACTTAGAAAAACATTATTATATTCTCCCGTGTCAAAGAAATAACCTAGTTTTATCCTCGATAAAAAGCTCTTGATTAGTTAGTAAATAGAGGTTCCTTTCCTGATAAGGCATGAATGATCGCCGTAATCGAACAATAAAGTTATTTAGCTTCAACACAAAAGCGCATCAAATGACACGAAATTACTCACTTTCCCGTCTTTCTTTTATATCTATCCATAAACCTCAGTGTTTCCGGAAATAACCAATCCCTACGCGAGGAATCTCACTCACGAAGAGTGGAAAGTGACGGTGTGTGATTTCGTTGCGACTTCGTGAACCAATTATCCCTCGTGCTCTCTGGGTTAAATTCGACTATTAAAGCTCGTTCACACGTTTCTCTGGGAACGAGGTTCGTTAATGATAAGGGATTGTTGGAGCCTTGCCTCGACTCGATGCGTCTAGGCCAAGAGATGCCAACCACGTATCGTGTTCGAGGATCACGAGAAGGATGAAAAGGACTCGAGGCGGCTAAAAGCGAGCAAGTGGAGAATGCGAAGCTTCAGTAAAAGAGACCAAAGCGTTTTAACCCAGCTGCAACTGTTAAAAGCCAATATGGTCAGAAGTGGTCGGAAAAGGTGACTGGATTTGAAGCTATTCGAGTCCCTCCAACAGACTATTCACAACAACGAAACCGTAATTTTGTCTCACCAATGTAACTTTGTATTCAAGCTAATTACTACCTTTGTTTCCCTATTGGGAGAAGTTTTTGCAATAATTTCCCCTTTGACTATTACGTTTCTCAATATGAAAATCAAATTCGAAACTACAATGGTGATTTTAAATTTTTTATATCTACTTATACTTACAATATTCAATTCTACGCCTATTTATTTCTTATTCATCGTTTTTCAAGTTTTCAAGTTTTTAAAGTTTTTCGTGAAAATGACAAATAAAAAATAAGTATATGCGGACCGCGCGTTTATAATTCTTTAGTACTGGTTGATACCTTTTAAAATCCCTTAAATTTCCTTCAAGTCACTTAAAAAATCTGATGAAGTCCTTTAAGACGTCTTAGAATCTTCCGGAATCTATAAAAACATGTAACCTCCTTTTGATAACTCTTTCAATCTTTTTTAAAAATCTTTTAAAATCTTGTGAAAACTCTTAAAAATCCTTAAATTCTTTTGAACTCTTTTAAAAATGCTTTGACGTTCCTTAAAATCAAATAAAATTTCTTAAAATATCTTGCATTTCTTTAAAATTATTCTAAATGACTTAAAATCGTTTAAAACATTATGAAATCCCTTTAAATCCTCTGGAATTCTTTTGAAACCCATTGAAATTTCTTACAATAACGAAATTTTTTTTAATTCCTTAAAATCCCTTGAAATTCCTTAAAATTCCATGAAATTTCTTTAATATCCCTTGAAATTCTTTAAAATCAAATGAAGTCCCTCAAAATATCTTTAAATTTCCTAAAAGCACTTCAAATCTCCTAAAATCCTTTGAACTTTCTATGAAATCCCTTGAAATTTCTTCAAGTCAATTGATATATCTTAAAATCCCGAGAAACTCCAGATAAATTTCTGTTAGTAAAAAAATAAATGCAGAATTCGTATCATTATTAGTGAATACGATCATTTGGACGAATGGACACTTGAAGAGTTCAGGAACACGGAAAAAAGGCTATTTTCATCGCCATTTCACCGTTATCGGATCCAACGATTTACGAGGTACTTTTGTTACGAAAAATATTCTACCGTTTTCGACTGAAAGTGAAAAATTGAAACCCATTGAGAAAATGCGTCTGACTAGTAGTGACCCCACCTTTGGCTTATCTGACATTATCTTTAGAACATCGCTGCTCCTTCAAGGCTTGCAGTGACAGATTTCTTCTACAGACCGGAAGCCCGTCAAGAGTTATAGGATTTTTGCCCTTTTTCAAGACCTTAAGTGATCTGCTTATCGACTATTGTGTGGATCTTGATATCCTTTTCTATCCAGCTTTCCCCTTATAATTTCTGTCAATCTGCTAACTCAAATGCCATTCAAGAATATACAGACGGATGAACTCATCGATCGTTTTTTTTCGTAAACCAGGAAAAACACAACACGAGATTTGAGTGGGTAAATGTTACGTGATATTATGGAACATATATAATCTATCTTTCCTCTTCATAGAACAAAAAAGCCTTGTTATCGTGTCCACGTGTCTGCTTTCCAAGTCGAATCTATGCTCATTTTATCAATGTCTACTGCGATGTCTTTCTTTAATCGACCGTGTGAGCCACAATGATTTAATCTCGATCTCATTTGTTGACAAGGCTTATTTCTTCATTGGAAAAATTAACTATAGAATCGGAGAATATTCAAAGGAAAATGTGAGTCAAATTTTAACTATAGTAAATTAAGTTATTCAAACTGAAGAGAATGGAAATATTTGAACTGAAACATACTTTCTCGAAAAATGTATTATGAATATTTTATGAGCTAATGAAAGCTTTTTTATTTGTATTATAATATCCCTGTTCCTTATTAGTTATTCTTTCTTTCTTTCTTTCTATCTTTCTATCTTTCTTTCTTTCTTTCTTTCTTTCTTTCTTTCTTTATTAGTTTTCGCTTTTCTGATGTGACAGTGATAAATCCTTTTAGGTTTGCTTGACTAATCTAGTTTCCAAAGGAACACTTTCAATCTATACCATCTTGTAACTCTAAGCACACTTTGAAGTAATTTCAACTGGATTAGAATCTCTAACAATCTTCTTTGGATAAGTGTTGAACGGAGTATTGAAGGAGATATTCACTAGATCTGTTGTTCATCGAAGTAGCAAACCAGTAAATGGTAGAGGAACCAGTGACGGGATGATTCAATAGATAGGTGAAGGTTAGTGGGATATGACAAAAGGAGAGACTATCTAAACTATTGAAAGGCAACAAAAAGGGAGACTACATCGAATTTAATCTATTTGAAGATGAAGAAGACTGACATTAGGGATAATTGTTAATTGTAACAAGGTTTCCTTATTGTTATCTGTACTTTCAACCTTAACTATTTCGTGAAATATAATTATTGATAAAACTAATTTACCGTTCATGTCTCGCACTAGTAGATAAGATATTATTGTAAAAATTATATTTTAATACTTCTTCCATAAGTTGATTATAATTATGTAAGAAAGAAGACCTTTTTCGAATGCTTTACTGTTCAAGATTTTTAGCTTATTCAAGAAGCTTTTCTGAAATGTGTACGCTTGAAAGAAATATTTCAATGGTACAAGCTCTCCTTTCAAGTTCTTCCGTAGATTACAGTTGGAGATATAATGAACTCGCCAATTGAAATTTTTATTTATACCAGAGCAGCCATTAAAGGCCTTGTAAATGCTTACAAGTTGCACAATAAAAATGGTAAGTTGCACGATCTTTTCAAATTAAACGATTTCTCAACGGAAGCAAGTCTTGGATGAGGTAGAAGAAAGTAGAAGAAAGTTTTCTAGAGATTTACGGACCATAGATGCCTCGTCAATTGAAGCTTCCAGTAAGACTTGATGAATAGTTGCACTTGTACGACCGGAAATACGTGGAATAAAAAGAATACACCCAAGGGAGCGACTTGTTCTCCCTTTCAACTCTCTTAATCAATATCCTCCTCCAATTTATTAAAACCTATTACCTTTATTCTGTACACCCGCAACGTTAAAAATAATCTAAGAGCAACAGGCACGAAAAATATTCATCGGGAAAAATCAATAGATGAAAAAAAAATTGAAAAATAAATTTTCAATTTTTAAGAATGAGATTTTATAAGTTTCTTTATTCTGATTCAAAATTCGTTCCAAATAGTTTCCAATTTACTCTCGGCTAGAAAAATTGAAAATTTCTTGGTGAGGGAACTTTTACTTTAAAATACGTTCAGTTAGCAAAATTAGATTATGCACCTGGGATGCGTGTTATCTTGAACATATTTCCCTAAATTGCATTATCATAGACTGCGATTCTCATTGCTATTCTTCTAAAGAATGGCAGAATTGAATAAAGTACGTGATAAAATCCTAAGCAGTTTATAAAAGCTTTTCGCAAAAATAACATAAAGCATCGTAATAGATCAAACTTTCGATAAATGATTAAGTAAAAACTCGGGTTTTCAATATCCAACTTGGGCAAGAGGTTTCCTTTGTCGGATAAGTTATTTTTAAGGAATTCCCAAAGGAAAAGGAACTTGGTAAATTCTTCTCTTTCCGGAGTGTAAACTTTGCTTGAACTCATCTGAATCTGAGTTTGAGTGGGCAGATGAAAAGAATTCGAATACTTTGTGAAAAAAAAAGAACCGCTAATCGACAAGCAACTATTAAGGATTCCATTAAAGTCGAAAGTTGAGATATCGTGATTCTCGGTGAGGATACTTAATGGAAGTGGATTTCATGGAATTCAGAAAGCAAAGGGGGATGAAAGATAGAGAGAGAGAGAGATTTAGGGTGTGGTCTCTGTATGAAAGGAGAGCCAAAAATTCATTTATAACCCTTGGCTCTAGACTTGGATTACTTCTTATTGTCGATCTTAACAGCTTTCTACCTGATTTTCGGATGCTTTTCATGGTTATTTCTGATAAAGATTCAATTTACAAAGTGTACTATTTTATTCTCTAAACTATATAGAGTTTTAGGCGATAAAGATTGTGCTGTAAACCAACCGTTAATACTTATAAATCAAGAGAAAGAAGCTTATCTTCTGACAGCTAGCATCGAATACAGCCTAACAATATACAATCGATCAAAGCACCCCCTCAAGGATATATTCAAAGGATTTCGAATCTCTTGAATAATGTGACTTATCGCAACACTTGCGAACTAGAGAAAACAATGAATCACCTACTTATTTTATCGAAAAGTTTTAAATTCTCGCACTGAGAGGAACTATAAGCTACATTCTTCATAATGCCTGCTCTTGAAATTCAGAAGGTTTATGTTCTGATGAAACATTCATGCCTTCTTTAAAAATAATCAAGAGGCTCTTATTTTTACTTATGTTCCCGTATATAATATTGCACACTAATTTTTTTAATGCATATATTTGTAATTTAATAGGGGAAGGAAAAAAGTGCAGCGGTCATAAATTGAAGAAAAGAAGGGAAGTAGTTTCAGATAACAACCCATTTTAACTCCACGATAAAACGTTCGTGTGAAAGCAGGAAGTATTATTATCTTAGGCGCAGGTCTATTTTATTTTAAAAAATCTGTTTACTTACAGGCGCTTTTTCAACTTTTCGGCGTTTTTAATTTAAAAAAATTTAATTCGATCGCTTGGATGAATAATATTTTGCAAAAAATGTAGCGGGATTATTAATTAAAGAAAATTGAGTGACAATCATTTTTTTTTTGTTCTAAGTATAGCAAGAAAAATATAATTTAGAATCCCCTAACAGAGGAGATTAATCTTCTTGACAGACGTTGACCTCCACCAGTGTAGCGATAATTTCTTCTATGTTTAGATATTGAATGAAATGTTCTTAAAAAATATTGAAGAGTCATTTTTCATGTTTTTTTTTACTCTTTAGGTCATTTTAAATAATTGAAGGAACGGGTTTGTCCACATTTCGATAAAAGTTAAGAACTGTCGTTGCAAATCTACCAACTGTGTGTAATCAATTTAAATTTGGCTACTTGATTTCAGTAATGAATGAAATTTCATACTGTTTAGACCTGTCTCAGGCCACCAACCTCAAAATCGTTGGTCAGCTCCATTCGAGCTTCCTAATGATAGCCATTAAGAATCCGATATCTCTGAAACGGAATTTACGGAAGGGATGTTGGTATTTACGACTATCTATGCATCTTCATACATACCCGAAATGTTTCTCCCATTATTATCAATCCTTGTGTAGAAGTTGTACAAACATTTGTTTACCAAACTTTCAAGAGAAACCCCATTCACCTTCACCTCAATACAGCAATAGTACCTTATGAATCTTATAAACTTGCAATTTTAGCAACACTAACTAGTCAAAATAATATTTTCACGCATTTTCACATAAACATAAATGAATTCAATTGAAGACAGTGAAATCTTCTGAGGTCATTAAAATATCCTGAAATATCTTGAAGTCAGAAGTAGGTGTACAATCAATTGGTTGAGTTGTCAACCCCTCGAGGAATTGAAAAGATTTCAGGGAATTTCAGACGATGTAAAGATTTTTACAGATGAACCAATAGTGAATGTTATTCATGCCTTAGATATACATCACTTTATTCGAATTTGATTAAAATTTCAAGTAGATTTGTAATTTGACCTCTGAATTAATCCTCAGCTTATTTCAACCGTATCTAGGTAACAGAAGAATCGTCTTTTCCTCGAAAGCAGGGAAAAACTATTATCTTACGGTAGTGAGTAGGGTGGAGCAATTTGAAATTATGGAGTGTACGTGCTCTTGGAAGGACGAATCTCTGTCATCATGACGGTCGAGACGTGAGAACAAGTGTGTCGAAAGGAGTGAAAGAAGAGTTTGCGGAAACGTCAGTGAGAAAATGGCGGAAGTGAAAAGATGATGGTTGATGCTTGATGGTTCGCGAAGGTGTTGAAGGTTCCACATTTCCGTACCACATAATAATTTACGGAAAACTCATTTCTTATATTAATACCATCACTATAGATAATATTACTGCTACTATCATTTTAAAAGTCTTCATGAATACTGGTACTAAGACATAAAAAACTACGAGTGGTAATTACTTATAATACCAGTGGTAGCACTTATAATTAGCTCCACCCATGAATATACATACATAATATATTAACTATTTAACGATAGAACCATGTAAAAAATTGCTTAATACTTCGAAATCTTATGCTTCTCTCCAGAATTTAATACCTCCACTTCTTGTTTGGATATTAAGAAAAATGTTCCTTCCTTTAAACGATACAGAAACTATAAAAAATTAAGTATACAGCAGATCTTTGTTATGGTCCATTAGTTTTTCTAAATCAACTCTTTGTAAAATTGTCGAACATATGGACAGATTTTTATTTTTTGAACTTTGGTTTATTTTATAAGAGAAAAAAGCGACACGCTTTTGTTTCAAACAGTTTGGGTTCTAGACCATATCAGTTCTGACTTCCTGCTACTAGTTTATTCATTTAACCACTCCTTTCACACAATTCTGAAGTGACCTTTTGATATTATATATATATATATAGTGCTTTTAGTTGAATGGCCCAAACTGCAATGACTGCTAAATGTTGGCATCAAAGTGCCGGAAGGTACGTCTGTAACATGTAGACGTGACTACTCTATTTGAAAGTCAAGAATAGCTCTAAGAGCCATGAAACCACCCTTAAGAATGTTTGATCCCTTTGATAATGCTTTCCACTGAACTCTAAACATTTTTCTTAGAAGGTTACAGTATGAAAAGTTGCAGTCAAGCTTCATCTTCGTATAATTCAGTTAATTATTTATAATTCATAGTTCACATCACAATTTGCTTCTGGAAACAAAATTTTACAACTACCAGACATCTTTTAATCATCAAAGTAAAGAAGTTTGAATATTTTACCGTAACTTTTAACAAATTGTTAATATATCATTCAATTTTAAATATTCTTTGTACTGTAAAAGGTTCTACGTTTACTTTGTAAAAAATTGCTCTACAGAAAGCAATAGCAATTTTTCTTCCTTTCCTTACTTCACTTTATGATAATTTTTCAAAAGAAGTACAAGCACACTTCTTGCATAATTTTTATCCAACTAGTTAAACTCGGCGAATAGTACTTACTGTTCAGTTAACAGAAGTAAATGAGTTTATCAACTGAAACAAAATCGTAACTGAAGAAAAAATTAGAAGCTTCTACGCGTATTAGTTTTTCATTATGATTCAGCGCGAGAAGTGTCAGAATAAACATTTTGTTGCAATGCTTCCAGGTGAATCTCATAGCTTAACAGATCTGAAGGTCGATTAACGAGGTCAACCAACTTTAAGTAGCACTTCAAGGACGTCGTGCTTCCGGCAATTCTCTCGTGGTTTGATTTCATAGTCATTTCGAGGAAAAGCGAACGTTCGTGTAGTAAGCATTAATATTCATGGACTACTTAGTTTATGTACGTCGAATCAAAAACGGGCTAAGTAATAAACGTACATGCGATGAAGTGATCTGTGTGATTAACATAGACCTTGCCCCGCAGTCTCGAGTTATTCCACCCGCGGCTCAACGATAGAAGGTGGTACGCGAGCAATTTGGCCATAGCAAGGTTGAAATTGTTTGTGGTCACGCCAACGTAAAACACAAACCCCTTAACCGATCGCCCCTTTCCCCGCAAAAGAGTTTCTTTTGTAATCGTAGTAGGCCTGATTACCACGTCCGCGATTCCACCCTCTTGATCGGATCTGGATAAGAATGGTATAAACCATGAGTTCCGTTTGTTTCGACAGACGGCGGATAGGATTACACAGTTCAACCAGAAATCTTCGAAGGGTAACTCCTCTTATCACAATACTATCGCATGAATCTTGATAGTTCTGTCGTAAGCATTTCCCGTCTGGAGAATTACCAACCAACAAATTCACGTCATTCGACGACCAGTCAAGGGATTCTTAATAAATTTGTCTCACTCGAGAAACGAATCAAGATTTACAGATTTCTAGGAAATCATATTTCAGAAACAGTAGGTGATATTGCAGCCTTTTTCAATCAAATTCAGAATCTCTCCATATCCATTGAATGAAGCAGAACCTGAGATTTAAATCTATTTTCACCTGCATCTGCTTTTCTCGGATTCAATCATCGCTTAGATGATTGAATTGATTGAACTCATTGAACTAATGCGTGTATTAAAAATAAAAGGTTTCCAGTTTCGGTATTCGAATGTAGAAACGCATACTGAAAACATTTATTTAAAAGCTTTAACCTTTCAATTTAATCTTGAAACTTTAAATTCATTTGATTCGCGAATGATTTACCTATATGTATATATAGGTAAATATATATATATATTACACTCAGTGAAATAATATTTTCTTTTAATCCCTAGGAACGTGAATGTTCTACTCTAATTGAACAACATTTAGCTTCATTAAAACTGCACTTGTCAAAGGAAAACCTTTATGAATATTGTCATTCATATAAGTTTTTATATGGGTTATTCCACGTCTTTATAACCAATTTTTTGATTGCGCTGAAAATTTTTTCCCTCGTTTTATAGACGATATAAAGGACAAGTATTTTTTTCTCAATATAATATTAATAATTTTCATAGATTTTTCAATTTTTCGATCCCAAAAGAACAGTTTTTCTTATAATGCTTCGCAAATCGCGATAGAATATTATAAATCATATTTAATAAAGTAGTCCACTTTTTAATTTTGAGACAATATTCCATGTACTATAATAACAAATTACAAAAAATATTACTCAAATCGGAGAGGATTTTTTCGAAATATTTCAAATTATCTCACATCAATTACTCAACAAATGAATATATATACAGTTATTTTAATCATTACTTCTTCTTTTGCTTTGAAAGCTTATCGGACAAAATTTTCTGCTTTTGATGCTGAAATTTCGCGCCGGCCTAATTTTTGCAGAAAATAAGCTTCTGTCACTACGTAATTACGAAGTTATGAAGCAATTAGCCGCATAATTTAATTTAACATTTAACTACCTCCGACTGCTGCCCTAGCATACTCCTCGTGTTTACGGACGCGGGATTCGATTTTATCGTCCCACGTGAAAAGTTGCCACTGCGGTTAGTGTCAAGGTTTCTAGACCAGACTGGATCATTTAATTTTGAAATGGAATACCACTTCCAAGGCAAGTAACACAATCTCGCATGTTTATCAATACATTCTACCCTCTCTGTAGACAAATTACACTCAAAAAAGTTTCAACTTTATTGATTAGTCGTACTTTTCATACATACAATTAATTGGAGGAACCCTATTCATTTTCAATAAAAGCTTTTTCCAATTTCAAACTAAAACGTTCCAAAATTTAATTGAACATTCTATATGTAAAAATCTAAAACATTTTTAGTTCATTATTTTTCTTACATGGATTATATGATTTTAAGAAATTTACAGAGAAAAAAAAATAATATTCACATTATATTTCTATAAATTTAGCTATGACATAACAAATTAAAAGAAAAAATTAGAAATTTCTTCGTTTAAAAATCTTAACCGAGTTACATTTGTATTCAATACGTTAGGGAAAATATCAATTTTCTAAAATTGAAATTTCCCGTACGCGGGACGTGACCATTTTTACTGCATCGAATCGGCTCTTTCCACTTCGTAGTTCCGTTGAAATTGTCCTTCAAAATGGACCCTGAGGCATTATATAAGTGGCCTTGAGGAGACTCTTACGAAAGATTTTTCACTCTCTTGTACCTTCTACAATAAGTCATACGTGAATTTCTTTTAAAGCGATTTCAATTAATCGAGAGTTTAAATTAACTTTCATAGAAATTGTTAAATTAACTAAGAAATTGTTCTAACTTCGATCTCCTCTAAAGTGTTGATTGCAAATATATATAATTACGAGTAAACTTGACTTAAGGAAAATTCGTTAGATCGTTGAATGAAGACACACATCAATTAGAGAAACAAGTTCTAACATCCCCGGGACATTTGGTCAAGGGGCAAAGGACTTAACCACTTTTCGAAACACTTGGTCAATGTGTATTCAGTTGCCGTGACTTTAACGTAACACGAACCAATCGGATGCTCTTGCCTTTCACAGAGCAAGTGACCTATACCGTCATCTGCGAAATTACCCGAGTGGCTTTAATTAACTAATCCTGTTTTCATTCGATTCAGCTACCGTGTATTTGAACTATGGAGCCGAAGCGAGCTGACGGACCTTAACAAAACCGTCGTTCATTCGATATCCACCCCTATGTGGATCATACTCGGTCGTACGGGTCCTCCTGGGCAGAACTTCATTTTACTCTACCCCTGTCATTCTCTCTATCCACCATCCAGTGCATTTTGAAAATCGCTCGACGTCATTCGACCTTTCAAAATGAATTTCTCGCTCGACTACCACTGGCACAATGCATGTAAATGAGTTCCGCGTGCAGGAACTACGTTTAAATTACAATCAATGCTAGCCGAAAGAAAGATAAACGTTTCGAGAAATCAGGAAAATTCTTTTAGTTCTAGCATAACAATTTTATATACATATACAGGGTGGCTACAAGATTCAATTTTTTCGTTTCCCTGACATTTTCATAACTTTTACATGACTTTCAAACAAATTTCCCTGACATGTGGCCACCCTGATGTGTGTGTGTGTGTATGTGTGTGTGTGTGTTTTATTTACGA
Source organism: Synergus gifuensis (assembly GCA_904066015.1). Lineage (NCBI taxonomy): Eukaryota > Metazoa > Arthropoda > Insecta > Hymenoptera > Cynipidae > Synergus > Synergus gifuensis. The sequence goes on from CAJFCO010000047.1 coordinate 1,309,153, forward strand.
GTATCCAACTCTCAATATGCTGCATTTGTTTTCATTCTATAGACACTCGTTTTGCGTTGGAATCGAATCAAATTTCGAAACGACAGTGCGAGGTGAATGAATAAAGTTCATAACAAAAATTAGCTTGTTGGTCAACGAGTCGGATTAAAAGTTTTAATAGATACAGATACTATCGAAAAATACATACTGGGAGGGGGATATTTGCCGCAATAATAAAAATGAAGCTGTAAAAAAACAACCCAAAAACATTGACCAATCTGCAGATTAAACACGAATCGAAAAATACAGAATTGAAAAATGTTAATCTAATACTGAACTACCTTCCTACAATTTCAAGAATTGGCGAATTTTAAATCAAGTATCAGTATGCACTGGACCATTTATAATTCCCCTTCAAACCGATGTTATCTATAATACATACGAAGATTTGCTTGGAATTATAAAGTTTAAAGTTTTAAACTTTTAAAGACTTCATAAAAGTTAAATTAAGTTACATAAACAGTGAACAGAAAGCGATTCAAGTTTCAGGAACTTGTGGATAATAGGCATCAAGGGAATACTCGGCTTCTTGATATTTTATCAGTAATAAGTGATTACTTTTGAATCTTTTTAAGTTATTTTGAATCATTTTTAAGTTATCGGAATTTTCAAAGAACCATAGTTTTCTCATATACGAATTAAAAATTGGAAAGTTATTATTTTAACTCTGTAAATTTCTATATTATAAAAAGATATCGGTGTCGATATTTTAGAATTGTTGGCTGGCCAAACACGGCCCTTTACTACTGCCCCCATTAACTGATCAAACATAGACATGCGCTACTGACCACATCTGTACCCCTTTCACATTTTCGCACTTTCATGCAGTGATATATTTAAATATTTAAAAATATAGTTGATTCTAATATATATATATATATATATATATATATATATTTACCATATTCATATAAGTATTGGGAACGTGAAAGAAAAAAATGTATTAAAAAAAATGAGCTAACTGTGTGAACACTAATTCTGCATAAATTGTCAGCATGGGAATCTAGTTAGCAAATAGTTGTGCGATCTACATGATATTATATATATATATATATATATATATATATATATATATATA
>CAJFCO010000047.1:1310369-1338483 GCA_904066015.1 Synergus gifuensis
ATATATATATATATATATATATATATATATATATATATATATAACGTCAGAAGACGAGGCACAAGTACGTCCGTTCAAGAGATTAACGAGCGTATTTACGAACATGCCCCCAGCGTTTTGGCATGAAAACGGATTTCAGCATTATGGCCTATATTATATAACCATTTTCGCCACAATACAAGTTGAACCTAGTTCTATGTCCAAGTTGTACTACTTAAGCAAACTACAAATTAATCCTAAATACAGTTAGGACTCCTGAAATCAGAAAATCGAAGATCTAGTGCAAAGTCTAAGACAAGTAGGTCAGTTGATATTAGACTGTAATAATTGATTATGAGTATTCGATAATATAATTAATTGGACGATCGAGTGGAACAATTCATCTCGAAGCGTCTTTCATCGGGAAACTTGTTCGAGTACTCAGAGCAAAATGTCTTCAAGAGGACGGAATGATGTTCGTTCGTAGAGTGGAAAAGACAATGTTATAAAAAATTAAGACAAATTATCTGAAACGAAGAAATGAAACTTCTCAAACAATTTGTCCGATTCGAGTACTTTAGGTATTACCAATCATCAGTAATTGCAGACGAAATTTGCACCAATTGAAGAAATGATTTGATTTATTGAATAAAGTGATTTTAAAAATCTAATAAATGATTAAAGATTAATAAAAACTACTCACCAGAACATAAACAGCAAACGGCATAACCAAAACCGCAACTAGAAGATCAGCCAACGCCAAACTAACGATGAAGTAATTAGTAACCGTCTGAAGAGCTTTTTCCCTCATGACTGCCAGGATGACCAGGACATTTCCAAAAAGAGTGAGACACGGAACCACCACTAGTATCAGTGCCCACCAATTGTTAATCTCAGATTTTTCCTCATCACTCGATGTACCATTGAGACAGTTGGTAAAATTAAAGCTGGTACCGCCATAATACGACAGATTGGAGCTTAAATTAAACCTCTTGATGTACTCATTGAGATCATCAATCATGGACAGGTCTGTCATAATCGTATAATTTTCGGCGGTAGTTGCCATCGTCGGCATCACGAAAGAGGGAAGCCTACTTATAGGTGACGAAACAAATGGTTGAGCTGGATCGTTTAACCATTCGACTTCAATATTCAAATCATTCGAATTGTTCCGAAAGAAATTTAGATTGAAATTGTCATCAACGATCCTGTGCCTTCCACCACCTGCAAATCCAGGTGGATCATCTAGGTACCAAAGGTCATTAGATATGCTGATGTTTTGAACAATTGATCTGTGAAACGTTTCCTTCAGAGGAGTTTCCATTATTGGACTCTACTTGAGTCTTCTAGCTTTCTCTCTCTCTCTCTTTCTCTCCTGGGGACCAATCACGAAATCTTTGTCCTTTTCGCCCAAGATGGCTTCCTGCCTTTACTTGACATTTTTTAGTCCTTCAAGTTCTTACTAGTTTTACTATATCTTCTTTCGGTATTACACTATTTTCCTCCTTTTTACTTCACTTCCTTCCTTTAAATCTCGACGCGATCGTCGATGAGGGCGTGAATCTCGGGCTAAAGGATTACGATCCTTAAGAAGAGGATCAGCACGTTTTACTCTCTTCCGGTCTCGTCGATTCCTGGAACAAGAAGTGTGCGATTAAGGCCTTCATCGTATTAAGGATAAAGACGGTGGATCTACGACCACACTGTAAAGTGTACTCAAGGATTTCAAATTGTCTATGGATCTTTTAGCAAAGAAATATTTTTCACTTGCTAAAGACAAAGGCGAATTTACCATTTCTTTTTATAATAGAGAATGTAATAGTCGTATAGTTTAACGGAACACAAATGAAATATACAGTCACAAGTCCTTTCATAAACTTTGAAACCAGAGGTGCTTCATATTAAAAAATAAGCAGCGAAACCTTTTATGGTATTTTTAATTTTATTTGCCTAAGTACACCATTTTTTTTACGTAAGGTTTTCCAATATCTTCTCAGACTTTTATGGGACGACTGAAAAAGCCTGGAAAATAAAATTCCTGACACTGTAAAGTTCCCGAAAATTACGGGAAGTTTATAATATTACCGAAATAGAAAATTTTTGAAACTAGAAAATTCCCGAATGTAAAAATGTACAAAAAATGTTTGTTAAATATACTTTATACAATTTTCCATAATTTGAAAATTTCTATTTTGGGAATATTCAATTTCGATAATATTATAAAGATTGGTCAATCTTCCAATTCAGGAATTCTGCAGTGTCGGGAATTTTATACTCTTGTAAGAATTTGACGAGATTTTATTATTATTAACTGTGGAAATAGTATATTTGTTGACTCTTATTGGATCGAGACTATGTATCTGGTGAATTACTTCTTTAGGAGTTTATATGAAAGCTGGGAAAAGGATCGAAGACTCAAAGGTCTGATTGACGGGTAGATAGGCATTATGGCGTTCGCAGCATTTCAAAAAGCATTCTCGACGGTTTAAGAGCAAGTCGTGTCTCGTGAGACACTATCTCAAGGAACCGAGAATCGTTTCCAACCCTTATCCCGAATTTTCAGGATTTCTGTAGTTCTTTACTTTCCATCTTCAGAATATCATATTTAAAGTAAATAAAATCTTATTCCCAATATGCTTTTCTGCTAAAACCACTTTTTAAGAGAAAATGTCCTATTATACACAAATTTTACTAATTTTAATTAAGTAAGAAATTTATTAATTTTAAATGATACCAATTCAAAATTATTTCGTTTTATGTGGAAAAAATTTCACAGAAAATTATTCGAAGGCGTATTTTCCTACGAAAGCTGTTTTTTTTTCGCCCTCTATAATAATTGTATACACATATATGCATGATATTACGGAAACATTGCCAATGGCTCCAATTGGAATTTCAATTCCTACTTCTGTCCAAGTTATCAAATAAAATAGGAATGGAATGCATGACAGAAACTTTCTTGGCAAAGTTTCACTTGTTTTCGTTTCATCTTTACATCTCGACTGTGGGAGTCGGTTTCTATCGATTGTGATTTTCGAATACTTGGATTTTCTTATTGTTCGAAAAGATTCCTTTAGTAAAGCGTGGGTTTTTTCGTTTCCTATTTTTACTTCTTACTGTATATATTTCCTCTCTCATTTTACTTCCCTTTACGATCTTTTCGGTTGCCCGTCTCTGACGATGAAAATTGAATTTCATCGCTGGGAAATGTCCGCAATGAAAACCTTATACTATCCAAACCTGTTTTCACGGCCACGTGTTCTAAGTTATACGAGCGTCAGAAGTCAGATTAAGAAATGTAAAATCAGTTGATTTTATTGCTACATGAATTGAAACTGTTAAATATAAATTATAATATATTCATTCTTATCATTTTAGATAGACTTTCTTTGAATTTGGACAAGTCAAATTGACAGTTTGAAAAATTTTATATTCTTTACTTTCGAAAAATTTAGTAGATAAAGAGGATTTCAACTAAGTTTTCATGGTAGGGACTCAGAGTTAGTCGCCTTGCTACGAAGCTAACTTTGCCAATAACCAAAGCATATTTGACTAAACCTGAAAAAATTAATAATTTTCAAAATAAAAAATACTATTTTTAAATACTCCTACACTAAAATGGATTTGTTTTTTAATCATACGGGGCTAAACTTCAAACTTTAGTGTAGGAATAGATAAAATATTTTTTATTTTGATAATTATTAATTTTTTCAGGTTTAGTCAAATATGCTTTGCTTATTAGCAAAGTTAGCTTCGTAGCAAGGCGACTAACCCTACCCAGTTATTTTAAAAGAAAGTAAGTTTAATCCTTTAAACGTGATTAAAGGGCTAAATTTTTCAGCCTCCATTATAAAACGAGTTTTTCTTCACAGAATTTCTCCGAGAGGAATTCCAGGATGTTCTAAGCACGCATAGAATTCTCAGAGGTCGCTTGTCAGAAACTCGTCCTTGAAGTTTATGGTAGCACTCCAGATTCCTGAGATGAATAGCGAATTATATCTACTATTATGGTAATTTGAACGTATTATATTTATGACGTGATCTTAAAAAAATGTATATAGAACTTTGCGTATCTTCGTACGTGGTATTTCTTGATTTGCATTTATCAACAACTGTTAAATAAAAAATATTGTGCGAATGGTCTCTTACATCCTTAATTATTTAGGATTCAATTTTAGATATTTAGAGATAAAATTTGCGTTTATAATAAAAATAGTTGTCACTTTTTCTTACAGATATATCCTAAAAATGAATAAAAAGAAGAGGGCGTGACCTCAACTTTTACGAATCTTGGACAAATCCTACTTTCGCGATGACTAACTTCCTTAATTTCCTTGTAATATCTAGAGTCTACGCAGCTCGACAGCTCATTATCTCGCCAGAAGATTACTTTCTTGATCGGCAAACGCAAGATTAATTTTATGATAATTAACAAAGATCACTTATGATTTTACATCTGACTTCAAAATTAGACTTCATATTTTGATAATTCTCTTTTTCAGTAGGTAAATTAGTTAATTAGTTAATTACAATCGAATTGAGCTTTTTCAAGTTTTGTGCAAAATATTGTAGAAGTATAATTCTTAACGATCTTTCCTTCTATTCAGAAAAGAGAGAAGTACTTTTCAATTATTTACTATACACGGGTTTTCATTGGAGTAACGTCAACTTTAAACAAAGATTCTTTCAAGCAGGAACTGGAACAGATTTAGTTGACTAATATAGCAAGCTTTGGTCTGCACTCAACATAAAGAACTGTCACTGACACTATAGCTTTCAGAAACAGAAATATTTCTCCCAGCACTAATGATACAATTCAAAGGCAATAGAGTTTTAATTTTACTTTAAAAAACAAGATTTTTGAAAAGTTGTAATTTAAAAATTGTATGCAATTTAGAACCACGACCCCAGAACCTTACAACAAACTTTATGAAAGTACTTCTAGACTTGTATAAATCCTTGTTGTAAGACTGCTGGAAACTTATATGGCAAACTTTTATGACCTTATGCACTTCTCTGTTAAATGCGAAATGTTCGAAACTACGCTTACTTATGGTCTTTTTAATGCACGCTTTTTATTCCGAGGACGCCTCGTCAAAATGTGCAGTCTTTCTTTAAGGACTTCATTCCAAAGATGTTTTAATACTGTTCGATTCGCGACATAAAAAAAAGAATTTTCTTCAACACGTGCACGAAAACCACGTGTTTTCGAGCGTGTGAAGCGAGCTGAAAGTTTCTGTTTCTAGAGCAGTGAAATAAACTGGGAAAAAAACTCCTAACTTGGAAAAAAACTCCAGCTGGAGGTAAAAAAGCTCGCGACAGTACTGCCTCTGGCGGAGAATCTTGTAATCGCGCTATTCTAACCTCTGGAAACAGCAACTTTCAGCTCGTTTTACACACTCTCAAACACGTGGTTTCGTGCACTTTTTGAAGAAAATATCGTATGCAACTGGGGATACAGGCGTTTTGTCTCGCCCGACGAATGCAGAACTCCTCGAGCTACGACTCGTTCTGCATACGTCACGCTCGACGAAAAACGCCTGTATGTATCCCTAGATGCATAATATACTATTATGTTTTCACCAAAATATTTCACAATCACATGCTCAATAAAGGAAAAAATATTATATTGATGCAATCTGAATTACTATACTGAGAAGTTGAAGATTTTTCCAGATATTTAATTTGGAAAGAAAAAAATTTATTTTAAAATACTTGTAATATTTCTCATCATTTTTTCATAAATGATAAATTGCTGTTTCTCACAAATTAATTCTGTAAGCAAGCAAATTATGGAAAATAAGTTTCAAGACGGGAGAGATAAAATTGGAGGATCAAGAGTAGCAGGACAGGGCTCTTTACGAGATGCAGTGACTTAGATTAATTCATGAAATAATTGCTAAATTAATTACAGCCAATTAGCAAGAAGCTTGGCTAATGACCCTTTCGTGCTCACTCTCTCCTGCTATCCTTTACGTCCTTCTTCCTCTGTACACTTTTTCCCAACCATTTTCCCTCATTCTTGTGGCAGGATATAAAGATAGGATTAAAAAAATATATATAAAGCCCTTTTTTAATCCTACTTTACTCTAGACCTGATTAAAAGGAACAACGTGAGAATATAATATAATGAAGCCCAGAGAAAGCTAAACAAGATTGCGATTCATTTCCTCTTCACTATGCTAAATGCATCAAAAATTTTTCTCGATTATTATCATCCAGTTTATTTTGTTTTTATTTAAATTAACATATTTTTACACTTTTACAAAGTTAATTTGGACTGTCTAAAGTTCTCTATTTAATAAATGACGTTATACGTTCAGATATCTTTCATAGGAAATTAAGAGGATATGTTCCAGACTTCCAGTTTTCCTGGAGTCAAAATGTCGCTCATTTCCGGACAGTATTTTCGTGAGAAATTTTGTTCCATAAATTTTATCCAATGTTAGGATACGAAGCAGGCGGGAAAGCTTGTAAGTGTCAGATCTAATATGATGAAGTGAGTAGATAATTCGTTAGTAAAAGAAGTTTTTCAAAATTAGCTTGGAACAATAATTTAAAGCCTAAAATAATCCAGCAAAGACTGAACAGCTAAAATTCCTATATAGGTCAAATTTACATACATTAAATTACGAAAATATTCAATATATTTGTACCCTTTTCACATTTTCGTTCTAATATCTCTCTCTATAATTTTATTTAAACAATTGAAATTTTTTAATATTACTAATTATTCCCATGTCCATTTTAAGTGGATTAATTTTAGTCTCTGCAGAGGAGAGCACTTTTACTCGAATTGGTGAAGCTCTTCTGACCGACCATGTATTATATGTATAGTCACACTAAAAATGTTTTATTGCTCCAATTGAAACAGAAAAACCTTAAAATATTGTGAATCATGCAATATTATTAGTAGAATTTGCAATTAACGAGAATTTTTCATTCAAATAAATTTTTTACAGTCTTTTTAAACTTTTAGAAGGACTATTTTCTATTTAGTTAAAATATTCTAAAATATCAGGAGTGCTAGGTAATAATTGTAGTTGATTGGCACTAATCAAATTCATTAAATTTTTTCGAAATATAACGACAATAAAGCTGAAATTTAACATACTAGAGCAATTATCAGGATTGTATTTTGGTACTGAATATAAATCATTGATTAGTTTTCTATTGATTCCAATTATCTACTGTAAACTGTGTTATCAGCTGCAGCCCAGTCGCCCCTACCCTTAAACTTGCCACAGTGAGTTTACCTTGGTTTACCTCTGCAAAATAATATCAGTGACACTTGTGAAAAATGGGAAGTGGAATTTCAGTGTTTATCTACAAAAGTGATTTATTCAATATTAACCGGAAATTAATAATTTATTATGTAACCGATTGCACTTAAATGCAAATCTCTTCATCACTTTTTTATTAATCACAAATTAACGTAAAGATTAACAACTTTTTTAGATATCTTTAAATTGAAAAAGCTTTAATATTGGAAAATTCCTCAATTTTTAGGCTTGGAAATATATTTTCCTCAATACTCAACAGTATATCAGAATACACAAGAATATAAATCAAACTAATTTTTGAATGCAATTAATACTGGTCAATAAGTAATAAATAAACAGTAATGAAAGGAATGATTTATGAACAGGGGATAATAACCTTTTCAATCCGTTATTTATATTGATTAAAGCTTCCCCTTCAATTTCGGTACTAATAGTTAAAGAGCAGTGACCAGTCATTCACGTTTAGTTACCTCTTGAAATATATTTTACTGCGTTCAAAACAGATGGAAAAGTTTCACTGTTTTCGAACTTCTGATTCGATTTATCCATGTAATTGTCCCTTGGAAGACACGCGCTGATTGGAAACGAGTATATCCGAAATTCCTCAACAACTTTTCGACTCTCTTCGCCCGTTCGAACTTCTCGACACAACCATCTATTTTTATATATTATTTATACTTCTTAAAGCAAAGTTATATAATAATTCTTTATTTGAAACATCATGATTTGTATCTAGTATACAAGAACAACGATAAAGAAAGTCAAATAAATCCTTTTCCGATATGTTTTCATCTTAACGTTTCCAATTTCCATTAACTTTATAAAGAAAACTAATGTGCAAAAATTCACCACATTTTTTTTCAAGCTTTATCATAATTGTCGATTGTAAATTCTCCAGAAGAAATTTCTTTACAATACACGTAAGTTTTATAAATCTTATGTTACAGCTCAAACATTGTTGGTTCGCAGCTGTTTGGAAACTACGTTCAAAAGACATCGAATTCCGCGAGTTTTTAGATGTATACTACAAGTTCAAAGCTGTTTCACCTACAACGTGGTGCATAATGGAGATGAAAACAAAGTGTCCACTTCGAAAATTTACGAGCAAACCTATACCATAAAAGTTTATATATTCTCTTCTTCAGAACATACTCTCGGTCCTGTCTCAGTGTCTGTTTCGTTACGAAAAAAAATGGCAAGTACTTTCGAGTCAAAACTATTTGAATACATTTTACAACTTGCGAGCACGACAAAGAGAAAATAATTCTTCTGAACGGCTGTTCGCGACACTGTGCCTAGCATAGAGTGGAGTAAATGTTAGCCGGAAGTTTTGAAATAAGCGTGTTCTCTTGTATATATTTAAATCCATGTTTCCGGCTCTTGTGTTCGTTTGCACGTTCACGAACGTGAAATGCGTTTTTAGGAGCGAAAAAGAGAGACACATCCACAAAAGTGTTTGATTTACCAAATGTGCTTATATAAATTGTTGACATAAGATGAAAACACTAGAAAGATATTTTACCATTTCAATTACACTGCATGTGCATTTATGAAACGAGCTTTTTTATTTCTGTTTCGCTAGACGAGTAATGCGCTCTTTGGGTAATTTTCCAGACCTTAACCATGGCTATTTCATCATTAAATATGTAAAAAGTCCGCTTCGCTGTCAACCTTCCAAAATTTGTCCCACACATAAACTTGAAACGGCTCGAAAAAAAAAACACTATAATTATGTGTAATAATAGCTTTATCATTACTCAAATATTCTTAATCTAAGAATTCTATCTATGTACACGTCCCGAATAAACTTAAATACTCATTTATGCTTTACTCCCAACTATATGTTTTCTTATAAAGTTTAATTGTACCATACATTTAATCCTCTAATGGAAGTCGTTTACTTACTTAGTATCTATAAGTTTTGTCTCCATTTAATTTAATGGGAAAAGAACATTTTTAACTGCGTGTATATCAGTTTACGTGTAATTTAATGGAGGTAACTAAAAAAAGTTCCATTAGTAAAATGAAAGTACATTAAACTACAAGACATTTCTGAGGGTGGTAAGTCCAGCTGCGAAAACCTCCTTACGTTACTGCACTATTGCAGTGTGCTGAGTTATCAGAGAGTGTAAAACATTCGAATGAATAAAAACTAATCTCTCGCGGCTAAGAGAGATATACGTATACATAGTTTTATATATTGCTATATACTCAGGTTCGTGTAAAACTACAAATTTCGCTTTGTGAGAAGAAGCAGCCGAGTTTACTCGTACCACGTGCATTCCCAGCAAAGACGGTAATGAAAATGCCTCTGGAATATTTCTCGTGCCCCTTTAATACATCAAAGTTAGGGGAGAAGAACGAAAAGGAATAGTAGGTTGGGGGACGTTTCAAGATGGGAATAGATAAGAAACAGCGGAGTAGAATCCACTATAGTTCCGCAAAAATGAAAATATAATAGAATTTTTCTGTTACTTCCACCAGAAAGAATGATACGTTTTTTAAACAGTATTTTACTATTTTATAAAATAATGAATTCAGAAAGAATGAAATTCAGTAAATTATTTTTTTGTAAAATTTAACACGACCTTCTGTTTTCATCAGATCTCCACGTTTCGAGACCCACTGCAAAATAGCTTTTAGGTAATTATGTCTGTCAGATAATTTAATTTAAAATCGAAGACAATAGGAACTGAGCGCGAAGCGCGTGATGAGAATGTGCGAACAAAGGGAGAAAATTTCTTTTAAATATAGGTTTCTCAATATTCACTCTATGCAGGTGGAAAGGCGGGATGGGTTACAAATAAAAAAAGAATAAAGAATCTCCTTCAAATTTGATTATCTGTTCAGCGTTTGATGAGATAAAAAAAGCTTCTCACGTTTCCTTTTTTTATATTAGCAATTAGTCGAAGGAATCGCTTTTGATTGGGTACCTTTTTAGTCCTCTAATTAACAATTTCAACTTGCTGGGGTCAATCACCCTTTAATCAGCAATAGTATGCTCGAGTTGCAATTCGAGTCCTAGATTCCCGACAGGCGATACCCTTGACTCAAATTCTATCTAGAGGGTGCATACTACGAGGTCAAGCTGTCATTATTAAAAGCAATTTTCGTCGGGTAGGTATAACCTCTACAATAGTTGTCACCCTTTTGTACACGAAAAGCACCCTATGGAAACTCATTAACTCACATTATATTCTTCGAAATTAATTTTCTATTGAGTTCTTTCTTATGCTTTGTCTGTTGTCGACAAAATCATACTACAATAAAGAAAAAAATTATAGGTGCATCATTGAATTGAGAATATATTTTCCTTCAATAAATTTACTAAGAATTTTTTGTTTCAAAATATAAGAACGTAGATATAGGTAGAGATCCTAAAGGAAGAGTTGAGACAGCGTAAGTAACCCTCGTAACTCCTCTCCTGTGCTTTGGATGAACCGGAATCGGAAGTTGTTGCAGGGGCGCCAAAATTCGAATTACAGTTATTTTTGAAAAAGTGTTTGTCTTTTAGAAAAATCATTCGATTTACGTAAAACTTCCTGATTTTATTGATTTTTGATATCTATGTTATATTATATTAAAAGTGTTTATCGCTTTGATGCCGGATTTGAATCGAATATGACGTTTAATAATTCTATTAACTGTGTGCACTTTCGCAATGCTTATAATTTATTAAAGTTGATGCAAAAAATAAATCATGGTGACTTGCTGCATTTTGAACTGGTCAAGGTATTTTTTAATTATATTAATGTACAAAATATCGATTTCAACGAAGATGGGTTTGGTGTTATTGAAAAATTTTATATATTAATAAAATGAAATTTATTGATGAAAATAAAAGATTTCGTCAGAAAATTGTTTGAAACTGCTAACATTTTTCATCTTCTAAGCAAAGTTTCATTTACTCAAATAATATTATATTATTTGATAAACATTTTTATAAGATTTCGGCTTTTATCAATTTTATATTATATTTCCCGACTCAACAATTTAATATTTTTACACTAAACATTGAATTGAGAAGATTTCCACCTTTCGCTGATTAAAAAATGAGTGTCTCAAGGAAAGACGTGATAAATTATTGTGTAAGAAACAGTCGTACTAAAGAAGGAAATATCAGGACAACAACTTTAGTGTCAATAAAACCTCTTTCTATCGGTAAAATTTACGAAGGCAAAATAATTAACGACTAGTTTATAGAGTCCAGGTACATAGACTTAAAATCCTTGAGTTCGAGCAGGGAAAATACGATTAGAAATTTCAGGAGTGAATCGACAAATTGATTTTGAAGTACAAGGATAAATGCCAACTCACCGGCGATATCATTTGAAATGAAATTCCATCCGCAACAGGAGATTCCATTCCCCCTCTCTCTCTTAATTATCGCGTGGTCCTATAATTTCCACTCTTACTCGTAGGCTCGATCGATGCATCGAGCCATTAAAATGCTATCGCACACAGGTCAAGGAATAACACCTTCAAGCTGCAAATTTCTCAAATCCTTTTAGCGCGATTCTTCGCAAGTGCTTCCAGTTGTCTCAAGACTCTCGGCATACCTAGACTCACTCGTTCTGTAATTTTCATTCAACGATTGTATAGAACAAATATCTGCGAAGTCTGAAGATTAACTGGTTGACCGATTTTCACGATCTGTTTGCCTCTTATAATCGATATCTCTCGCTTTTCAATCATAAGAGCCGAATGAAAAGTCACCGACAGTAGAAACTTCTTGAATCCCCAACGATTCAAGGAGGAAACTTGAGGCAATATTTTCTCCAAAGGCGAAAATCCTCTGCCGATTCAGAAGTCCATGATATTTTCAAATACGCTTTTCAGCGAGGAGAACCGACTCCTCAAAGGACAACCGATTTATTATTTTTATTTCTCTTTCGATCCACTCCTAATTCTTCATGGACTTGACTGATCCTCGGACGTTCGTGTTCTGGGAAATCAGCGGGGATTCTCATAGGGATTCGCTTCGAGGCTATATCGTCCGGAATTTAGCTACAAAAGTACTCGGGAAAATAGATAGAAAGCAAATCTCATTTTCTCGAACGTCATTTCCAAGACAATTGTCGACCTCTTCAAGTCCAACTTTCCCTCCACCCACCTCTCAACAAATACTGCACGAATATTAACACCAAAGCGTCACTGCTTTCGCCACTCTTGGTCTATTCACCTTCCAGTGTTAAATTATCACATTTTTTACACAAACGAAACTTTTCGAACAAACTCTGTCTACTTTTCTCTGTAATCTAAAGAAATATCTTCACTAGAAGCATGCAGATACTAGTTAGAATATTGAGTTCACTGAACGGGGGAAAAATGTTTAGACATCTATTTTTTTATTAGTTAGTGAAGACTGATTTTTTTGAGAAATTTGGACACTCGGTGAGGATTTTTTTTTATTTGGATTTGATTTAATAGTGAATTAAGGTCCGTGAAACTATCGGGAAATTGACGAGAGTCGTCTTCATGATTACGTCGCCGCCGGGGACTAAGGGGTTCGTTGGTGAACGAACGCCGAGCGACTGGCAGTCTGGTCGCGTTTCCAGAGTACGAATACTGAAGCTGGTCCGAGGGAAAGATATAGAGAGGGTGAGTGAGTGAGAGAGGAGTAGAGACAGTAGAGTGAGACCTACACCACCCTACTGCTCGGTAACCAACCCCCAATTCCCAACCCCCATGCTGTTGCAATTCTTCCTGTGGGTATGAGAGAGAAGGAAAGGGACAGAGAGGCAGAGAGACAGGGAGAGAAAATGAGCGAGCGAGTCGAAAGAGGAGAGGGTAAAGACAAAAGAAGGAGAGAAATTGGGTCTCTGAGGCTCGAGGTTTGCGCAGACTCTACTATGTTAAGTCACTAAGCTGACCTATCCACTTTCTTAGCAATACTTGTTGATTTTGATAATCACTACAGGAATAATACAGTTTTTTAATTATAAAAGATACAGGCGGGGCGATACTTGAGTCCAAATTTTTTAGTTCAGAATTTCAAGATTATGAAGAATCGAAACTTTAATCGAAAAGTTCTTGAGATATTTAAATGTATATATTTACTTTAAGGAACTTCGTAGAGAATTTAAAGGCTAATTACCATAAAAGGAAATTTAGTTTCGTAGAGTTTACGTTCACAATAATCAATATTTTTTGATAAAACTATAGGCCATTTACTTCTGTTTCGTATAGACGAAGGTAAATGATGTAATTTTAGTGACAAATTTTGAAATGTTTATTATTGTAAATTTTAAGATTTTAAGGGATTTACGCAATTTTAAGATAATTTAAGGGTGGATAGTATTCATTTGAAGGAATTTCAAAGCATGAAAAGGCCGAGGGGTCGACCACTACAATATTCTTGGTACACTAGTTTAACGGGATTTAAATAGGTTCAAAGTTTATAAATGAATTTCAAAATATTTCAAGTATTTTTTGAAGAATTTCAAAGGATTTTAAGTGATTTTAGAGAACTTTTAAGGAATTTTAGTAGAATTCAAATGAGTTTAAGGAGTTTCAGGTAATTTGAAAATATAAATATGTAATGTTTCTGAATTTCATAAAGTCAGTTAAATCTTTTGAAATCTTGAAAAGTTTTTGGAAATCTCTTAAATACTCAATAATATTCCTACATATTTCCGCATATTTTTTGGAAATATATTTCTGGTACACGAAAATTAAACGTGGTTTTTTAGAGAAAGTTCTTTAAAAAGTTTTTTAGTTCTTCTTAAAAAAAAATCTTTAGAGAAAAAACTCGGAAAATGTTTTAAAGGATATTCTAAAAAATTTAAAGGGGTGCTACAAGCTTTTATTTGATTTTATGGATTTCAAGACATTTTCGAAAGAGTTCAAAAGAATTGTGACAAGGATTTTTAAGAGACTTCTATAGATTTCACAAGATTTCAAGACATTTAAAGTGTTTGTACTAAATTTGAAAGAATTCGGAGAGATTTAAAAATATTTCAAGTGATTTTACTGAATTCTAAGGAATTTCGTAATATTTTAAACGATTTCAAAAGATTTTAAGTAATTTGAAGGAATTACTGCGGAACTTAACAGTTTTTTAAAAGGATATAAAAGAAATTAAAAATATTTTAAAAGGACGTCTCCTTTTCTAAAAAAGACATGCATTTCAGACAACTTCATATTGCGTTCCTCATTATGCGTTACCTTTTAGCTAACTTCATGCGTAGTGCGCTAACCTTATTGGTCAATTAGGTATTTCACGTTGTGACGTAATAATACAAAAATGGCCATATAATGGTGCATAAACAAATGTGATAAATGTATAAATAAACATTAAAACTGCAAAACAATGTCAAAAATCCCTTCACATCCGCGGGAAATCCTTCTAAATAATCTTTTTTTGACATTGTTTTGCACTTTTAATGCTTAATTATACATTTATCACATTTGTTTATGCACTAGTGTATGGCTATTTTTGTACTATTACGTCACAACGTGAAATACCTAATTCATATGGCGCGCGAATTTAAATTGTCATTTCAGCATCTATAGATGAAACACGCGCGCTCAAGCCCGCGCCTAATCTCGTAAAGGAAATGTTATGTTGCCCCGCCCATATTTAAATAAATATACAACGACCACATTGAAAGTGCTCAAAAGTAAATAAATAATGCGAGATTTTACTTATTTAGTCATTTTTTCATCGCACGCAAGTCAATTCACACAAATTCCATTGGTTCCAAAAAAATACTAATAAAATATTTGAAAATTAACTGAGATGTAGATTCAGGAAGTCTCGACTGTCTAATCCAAAAATCCAAGAGATAAAAGGGTTGATAAAAACACTTCACAAACACTGGTAAAAAAATAACACTTGATATAGGGAAAAACACTCGCGAGCGCGTAACACGTTATTCACCTTGTTTTGACTCTCCGGTCGAGAGGTCAACAACGAACTGAGAAACGAATATTAAGGCTCTTCCGGCTTCCCTACAAATGACCGATCAACGAAGTCAGGTACCTAATTTCCAAGAATCACTCGAGCGAGAAATAATAAACAAGAGCTATTTTAATTTAATAAATTAATTTTATTTAAAGTTTCATTGTTTACGTTGGTTCAATTAGAAAAAAAAAACATTGTCTAGTGAGATAGAAGGACATATTTTTAAGAAAATTGTTAAACTATCTTAAACTGTTTTTAAACGTGAAAAGTTGATCTTTTATTTATAATGAATATGTAAAATGCTTTTAGTATAACAGCTCTTTATGCTATTAAAATGATGTTGTGTTGTTCCTGGAAAATTGACTCCCATAAATGTTTTTTTTTTAAAAAAGTACATTGTCATAGCAACACGGGATCCACTGCCACAATATTCAAGTTTCGTGAATAATAAGTATGTGTTACTGAGGCAACCTTGTAATTAAAAATTTTTTAATCTTTTTAATATTCTCTTGTGAAAATATATTAAAAACCTTTCATTTTAGTCTTTATAATACATATTATAAAGTAACTTTTATAACAATTTTTTTACTTAATTAATTAATGTAAAACTATTTATTTAAAAGGATATTATATATTATTATATATATTATTATTATATATATATATTATTATATATATTATTATATATATTATTATATATATTATTATTATTTAAAATATTTTTAAATAATAACGTATCATGTGACACTCGATTTATAATAGTTGTGAGTTTGCAATAAAACATAAATAAAGTTAATTTTTCTTCAAAATTTAAATATTTCGAATGTACTAATTGGCTATTATTTGTGATGAGGGTCTCCCGTATCACTGAGCACGGAATTTGCATAAATTTGCAGTGTTTACATTTCACCCTTTTCAAGCTCAACACAACACATGAAATCAGCTATTCAAAAGAGAGTGATTACCCACACACCTACAATTCTACATTCAAGAAGCAAAAAAGTTTGTATTTATTTTTTTAATCGCGTTGTAATAGGTATTTCAGCCTGAAATAGATTCCAGTGAAACGCTTTTTGCACAAACAGATATTTATTTTGATTCGTTTGAGCAAATTAAATTCAATCCAATTATTCTTGCTTTCATACATTCCTTGGTTCTTTGAAATATTTTTTCACAGTAAAGTTTCAATTTCTCCTACTACTCTTAACGCTAAAGGAAAATGTAATAAAACTGATTTTCGATATGTACGACGAATAATTCAAACAAAGGCAACCGCGCGAACTCAAGCTTGAACTCTATTTTCAAATAGCTCTTCGAAATTTTCTATGCGATTTGTGACTAATTGCTTGTTACTTTTCTCAGAATTTTCCTTCCGAATTGCTTTTATTTTGGTCACTCGGTACAGGCCTTCATAGACATTTTCGAGGCTTTGAACAGTGTTTATAATATTTGGACCTTAGTTCTCTTTTGAATCTCGTCCGGAGAGGTTATGAAATAGTCCGTAAGTGTCTTTAATAATTTGGATGAAACTTAAAGTTTTGATGAAAGTAAAAAAGTTTTCCCTAAAATTAAATTTAAATTAAATTCAAGTGTACTAAACACAATTTTAAAAAATCTTTATCATTTTTCGGTGTAATTAAAAATTAATTTAAATATTCTTCCCCTGTTCTGCGAAGTGAAAAGTGAAAAGTGAAAAGTAAAAAGTGAAAAGTGAAAGTGCGATTTATGGGATTATCAAGAGTTCGAGGTTCAGGGAACATCATGCCTCCAGGATACAACAAACTGGTAAATATTCTGTTTTAAAAAATAAATAAAAGAATTGTTTGATCGTGATTTTGCTTTTTTCATTTAGCGAATTTTTATATTTTTCAGAAAGAAGCTGGACCCTGAGGCCATTGTTTCGACTTCAGAAAAGAAAAGGTGGTAAGTGAAAATTAAAATTTTAATATTTAATTCATGGTTCAGATCTCGGCTTCTCTTTTTTTCAAATGGAAAAATTTACGTGTACCGAAATTTCTGTACGAATAACATATTTTTTATCAGTGAGTTTTTTTAATTTATATTGTTAAATTCGAACTTATTTCTATCATTGAGTCAAAGCAATATTAGGAACAAAGTTCCATTCTTTCATCTAAGAATTGTGCTTTACATTACGATGTTGACTTTCTCAATATATTTTTTTCGATTAGTCTTTTATATTTATGAACCTCGTAAAATAGGATTCTTTACTTACATCCGTGATCAAAATCGATTCCAATTTATAGATCTCGAAGTCCAGACTGGCTCCAGATTGAAAGGATCCGTAGATCCTATAGAAACTTTTCTAGCAATTGAGAAAATCACGTAATATTTTCTCCTACTGAAAAATAGGAACTCTATCGTAAAACAGCATGAGAAAAATAGCGCGAAAATTCGGTTAGATGTGTCGTGAAATATTCCAAAAGCATTCGAATATCCCATATTAATTTTTTATTGATGTATTTAGAAAATATAATAGAAAAACGTTCAATTTATAATTTTTGGAATCGGAGGATACAAAAGATAGTGGAAAATCTCAATTTGAATTCTTCTTCAAGTGAAACTCAAGATTGGAAACTGGAAAGGTTATATCCTAGAGTTAAACGAGTATCTCTACGAATATCCCTTTATCTGCCCTAAGAGTATATATACATATATATTCCATTTTACAAAGGTATTTCGATAAACATTCATACAACTGACGAGTAAATTCTCCGCCAACTTGAATCTTCTCGTTGTTTAATAGTAGCAGTTTGTGTATATACCTTTCGAAAGATTATTGTTCAATTCAAACATAACATCCGATAATAACAGTAACAGTCTAATTTGAATAAGGATATCTCCTATGTTTAACCGTCTGGTGTAACGCAAATCGTTAATTCTAGAATTTATTGCTTCATATATTTTTATATAATATATTTAAATTTTCTCAAATTAAATTAGAGGTATCTAATTTTCTAATTAAAATTTGTTAAAAATAAACACTTATTTTAAATTCCACTTATCACAATCCCAGAGTTGTGGAATTTTTAGCATTTCTAATTTTAAATTGCTCCTCTGAAAAGTTTAAATTCAATTAAAATTATATCTAGTTTTAAATGATTAAACGAAATTTTTAATCATTTGCCATTAATCACATACCGCAATAATTAAAAAATAAAAAGCTTGTTACGGTCTGCTGAAATGACTACATACTAGCATGACAATGTGTAATAAAAAATTTCTTTTAATTTACTAAAAAGTCTCCTAAAGTCTAAAATTTAGTCTCTCATTGAATTCAATTAAGGATTTTTACATCTAAAACATATTTTTCTCTCGGATGATTTTAATCTACTCGAATATTTTCTTTTTCCATAAAAATATACAGTTACGTGTATGTATTTTAAAAATTGCACACAGTGGGTGAAGGAAAGTCACGCGTCAAAAGTCAATATTCGATTTTATTTTGCAAGGAGATTTATTGATGTGATGCAGAATATAATTTATGAAATTAAATACATCAAGCATTTTGTTTTACATATTTTCTATAATAAAAGTTTGTCCTATATCATGTTCAATCCACTTTACGTGAAAAATATACTTGTCTAAGAGCTTCAAGGCGCAGAGAAATATTTAAAAAATTCAAATTAAACATTTTTAAAGCCCTTGTGTCAGAGTCATGATAGTGCAGTTAAGTGAGGGTGGTTTCGTGATGGGAAAAATTATTGTTCGTATGTCAGAGCGGTGGTCAACAAATTGACGCAACCACGCTCGTCCTTCCGCACGTCAGCTCTCCAAATATTTACACAGAATCTACACGTATTCGTCGTACGAGGAGTGTAATTGGTTAGTGTTAGTGTAATGAAAGTCAACAAAAGTGAGAATTCTCCTTTCCAGAAAAGACACATACATTTCTCCTAAATTCAAAAATTAGTATGCTTATTATGTAGCCAAATGTATCCAATAGAATACATATATTGTGTATCGATTTCCGTCTAAGATTCACATGATACTTTTTGTCCCGTTCTCTCTAAAAGTTGACCTTTGCATATCTGTAGAGCGGGATTTTCGCGAGCGGGCGTAAAAGTTACTTTTAGGCCCCCTACACTTCCAATTTTCCTTCCAATTTAGAGTCATGAAAAAGTCAAAGTACCAGTTTAAAATATTCAATTCTCTTAAAACAAATTTAAATCATGCAAAAAAATCGTAGTTTGCTTAAAATAACTTCCACGTTTATAAATACACATTAAAACAGATATGTTTTTTTGAATTCCTCCAAATAATTCTCGTGTGTAATCCGATTTTGCTTTTTCACTTCCTAATGTCATAATTCTTCCCCCGTTTTTGGTGATACCTGGAGCCCATTTGAAAATTACAGCTAAGCACGCACATTCCTAAATATTCGAGGATCGTCAATCGTTTAGACAGGGCAACAAGGCGTGACATCAGGTCATAAGTGATGCTTTCTGAGGGTGCGCGCATGAGCGTGACGTCGATGTCGAAAGATGGTATTGAGTGGCCGGTACATAATACTTCTTCTTAAGGGCGTTGGATAATGGGAACTTAGAAAATTTTTTAGGTGCCCCCAATAATAAAGACGGCCCTGCCTCCGTATTTAATTTTAAGAGTATATAAGATTTCGGGATAAATAAAAGAAACTCACAAATTATTTCGGGTTTGACGAAATCCTAGAGTGCATCTTGTAAAAAATGCATCGCGTTTTTCTTGAGAAAATGAATACTTTGAATACTTTGCGACTCGCGGTCTTTTTAACTTGGAAAAAACGCGTCGAGGTTTCGTCTTCAATACAATAAGGTCGAGTTTACGTTAGCTTAAGTTTTTTTCCTCTGTAAAATATTTGAGTTTTGTGTCTATTTACGAGTCAAGAAAGCCGTGTCTTTTTCGTTCGTACTAGTAAAACAAACTTTGAAATTTTACGTCTTAAAACATAAGACTTTTGGTGCTTTTTTCACTTGTAAGCCATTTATAAAAAATTAATTCCATGATACTTTTTCGAGCAAAATCGTTTTTGTTGATTTTCTACGTTCGAAAGACATAAGTGTCTTTAACTTGTATGGCAGAATCTATAAATAGATTTTTTTTTAAATTGATACTTCTTTTCTCTTAAGGGAATGACAGAAGGTTGAAAAAAAGAGGGCTAAAAAAGAGACTGGAAAAGAAGTTAGAGAAAAAGGTTTAGGAAAAAGGGTTAGAAAAGCAATTGGGGAAAGAAATTTGTAAAAGAAATTTGAAAAATAAGTTTAGAGTACAAGTTCAGAAAAAAGGTTTGTTAAAGGGGTTTGGAGAAGGGGTCTTATAAAAGGGTGTGGCTTTGGAATAGTAGATTGAGCAAGAGGTTTGAAAAATATATAAGTTCGGGAAACAGACTTGGTAGAAGAAGGGATTCGAAATAGGGGCTTTGTAAAACGTGTAACTTACACAGTATTGTAAAAAATAAGGTAAAATATTTGTAAAGATGACTTAATACACAATTTCAGATTATTTATGATAAAAATGACACCTTTTTGAATTTTCCCACTACGAGAAAAAAATCACTTATTGTATCACAAGGTTTTACGATATATTTGCTTTTCTCGTATCTCCTATAATATCAAAGTGCCTGTATCCTTTCCCCTTAAATATGACCTTGGGGATTAGAACTAAAATTGAAAATCATCTCTTAATCCTTAATTTGGAATACACGCGATATGAGCTGTATTCCAGAATTTTATTATGAAGCATCTAATCGAATTAAAATATCAGAGAGTACTTGAAATAAATCAATTTGTAAATCGTGATTCTATTGTGACTGCTGGAAAGAAATGATCAATGTTAACTGACATTACATAAGTTCCTCAAACATCAGGATTGATGATAAATGAGCTAGACTTTTACTTTCAGCGCACGCCTTATGGCACCATCGATTTTCTATTATCAAGAATTTCCCACCACGACTTTACCGGGTCGACAAATCAAAACCTTGAAAGTCCGAAGGATCTACAATTTATAAATTGCTGATTCTAGGTTGTCTCTTGTGGCTGTAAACGAGGTATAATGCAAGTTTAAATATGTTTACAAGCTCCGAGCTTTGACGTACTTTATATCCTGTGATCTATGGTCTCGTACATTCTTCTATTGATATATTTAGTACATGTGCTAGGTAGATGGCCTTGACCACATTTGATGATTATTACATGCATTTCCACACATCTATTTGTAATTATTTCGAGAATTATTCTGACATTGAACATTGAACTGCTGTATGGGATAAATAGAGTACGTAGGTTCTGTGACAATACGTATATTCTTGCAATGACAAAAAGTTCACTATTATATTCACTTTGCATTTTTTAATTTGTTTTAGAAAATCAACCTTATGTTTTTTTATTTAAACAGAATTATGAAATTTTTCTATTGTAGAGAAAAGCCTCGAGAAGAACAGACGCACAGAACAATGCTCCATTTATCTCTTTTACTGCATATTTATTTTATTTGTGTTATCATCGGTGAAGTTTATAAGGACAAAAGCTAGCACATTCTTACGTTCTTTTACTCTCTCCTTCTCTCTCTGGTTCATTTATCAACTACCTCTTTTCCTCTCAGCCTTTGGCAAAGTACCACAGAGATTAAAAGAAATCTGGAGTGGTACAGAGAGACATTAATTCTTCGTCTTAATGCACAGAGCTAAGTCCAAACGCAGACAATCGCTAATCTTGCCTTGAAATATACACCGTCAATTAATTTAAGCTTATCCCAGCTGCAAAGTATCTTTCCTGTACAGGCCCTTTCTTTCTTAAAAATTGAAGAGTTTTTGGCACGATATAGTTTCATGTTATAAAGGAAGAGATTTTATCTCTCAATAAGCATAAGTTGTTCTTTCTTAAATATTTTGGAAGTTCTGAACTTCGACCGAATGAACGAATTTTTGTATTGATTTTTTTATATTGAAAATAATTCTGTGTATAAGAAACTTGCAATGCTTTTTTTTGATTTTTAGTTGGTACAATATTTCTGCATAAAATAAAATTGGGAGAAAGTATTTCGTTTATTTGAATGTTCAAAACTTCATGCGATTTTAAACGTATTCAGTCAGAAGTTAAAAATTGTTCCTTAAATTATTAAATAAATTCTGAAGCCATAGTTTCTTCTAATTCATTTTTGTGAAATACTTTTCTAAACTAAAGATAAATATTTTTGTTTAGGATTCAATATGGAAATCATTGAATACCCTGTATAATTACAGTCAATAGCAATGCTTAGTATGTAAACTATTCGCAATAACAACAGAGGCATATATAGTAGTTAAACTAGCAATCACCAATATGTAAATTCCATGCATTTAGTAGCAATTTGCATGAAAAGATCAACTAAAATATTTTTTTAAACAATTTCTCTGTTTCACTTGGACACCTTTGAACTTTAAGTAAGTGTTCTGTCCACAACTTTGAATCATGAACTTTCAAAATTTATAGTTCAAAGCAGAAGATAGTTTCACTTACACTTTCATTTACCGAAAAGTTTCCAAACAAATATGCTTTTTTAAATATTGCAAGTTCCAACTCATATTTTTACATTTTTATCTTTTAAGCCTTCAAGAGTATTTTCAAGGAAAATATAATGAAAGAACAATTCTTTCTTTCCAATTTCTTTCGAGTCGATGTGGATAAACAATGTTCGGCACGATATCCTTATCTAATATTAGTCTGTACACAGCATATATCATACAAAGATGCAGGAATGTACATGTCACCCATCAAACCGTGAAATTGATGGCCCAACGGGTATTTGCCTTTTCATGTCTATGAATCTTCCTCGTCTTCGGTTTCATCCATCAAATTCAGAATTAAGCGTCGATCTGTACCATCTCACAATCAGTGACCTGGCAAAATATCCTTAAATATTTTATACTCAAAGTCATTCGTAGGATTGGGAATTCATTAGAATTTTTAATTCTGTAATTGATCTTTTTGTTGCAGTCCGAAGATCAATTTAATCCTTACGTTTTTTTTTTATTTTTTTGTACCTTGTCGATGTCAATGGGGTCTGAGAAGTCCAAGAGGTTTTTTTATTTGTCAAAGTGTAAGGAAAAATCCGGAAAAATTTATACAGCATCATTAGATTGATGAAATCAAAGTTCAAATGAAAATCAATACATTCAAAGTATAACCAAAACTAAAATATTTTTATTGCAAAATATCAATATATGTTACTCTGCGAAGGGGAAAAGTTCCATTCCATGAAATCTACGACTCCCTTGACATGGGGGATTTCGAAAGGTTGAATTTATTCTATAAATATCTCACAATTTTGGTTCTTCTTTAAAAACATTAATAAAGTATATTAACATATCACAAGAATATAAGTAATTAAAACAGTATTTTGACATAAATTTTCGGGATTTTAAGTTTAGTGGTCCGGGGAAGGCAAATGACACCAGATTTGTCATACATTTTTTCCCTTTTATAAGTTTATCTTCGAAGTGCGATAAAGTTCTGAATTTGAAGCTGTGAATATCGATCATGCGGCGTTGCGATGCATGTCATGTCATGTCAAATGATATATTTACAAAAAAGTGATGAACGAAATTCTCTGGAGTATATATGAATATTGCAATACGTCAAGTCCATTAAACTGTATTAAAAGGCATTAATTTTGTTATTATAAAATATAATTTTTTCAAGATTTATTCAAGATGAGAATTTTTTCCTCTATCTATTCTGCTTTCTGTTTGATTTTGAAAGATTGTAGAGTGCAGCAATTTTTATCAGTCTCATTGATCTTGAAGTGATCTCCCAGAATCTATCTCTTTGAACCCATGTGACATTTAAATAAGCAAAGGAAAATGTAACCCATATGCAGAGCATTTTCCAGCTGGTAGAATGATAGAGAAACCACGTACGCGAATGCAAATGTAATCATTGCAACGAATCGGCAAGTTCTCTCTAAAAGGTTTCTTTAATCTAGAATCTGATCGCGGAGGTGCGAAAAGCGTATCATCGTACCGAATGAAAAATGAAGCATTTGCGACTAGGTGTACCACACACCTTCAATAAAATATTCAAAGCTATTGCAGCTGGATTACAGAAGGTACATGGGATCATGAAAATGAAAAGAACTGATTCAATCATACCTGCAACTAGAAAAGAGCTTCAAAATTAATTAAATTGCTGGATGAAAAATGTAAAACGCGAGGTTCCGGCTCATATATAGACTTGTATCTCAATTTTGGTTTCTTCCTTTGATTTTGGAATTAAACATTTTTTTGATTTCATTCATGACTGATTACATTAGAGCCGACAAGTTTTCTCGCAATATTCTTTACACAAAGTAGGATCTGAAATTTAAAGACGAAGAATAATTCAGGATGAATAGAAATGATGAATTTCATTATTTATTGTTCGAGTGTTGATTCTTCTTCAGTTTTGAAAAATTAACTACTTTTTTCGATCAGTGTAAAATTAATAACATTTGTGGAAAGGACAGTTTTCGTTTTCATAATAATTGGATATCGGTTACTTATCCTAAGAGAATTTTATCTTTGATCTTGTATCATTAGAAAGGTGCTTATCAGTGAAAGATTTGACGAAATCTACACTTTCTGCTTCAGAGTGGATAAGAATTTGGTGCGTTACCGACCTAAGGGATGAAATCGATTTTAGAATGTTACCGACGAGAATTTCCCGAACTAGAAATTCACTCCTCTCGTACTTTCAAATGGTAAACCATCAGAATGGCACTCCCAACATTATTGATTTCATACTTTCTAGTGTAATTCCCTGGAAAAGTCAGAAGATGTCCCTGCGATTCGAAATGAGGAAGCTAATTAGTATAACTAATTAAATTACAATTAAGAATTCCTAATAAGAGAAAAGAGTATTTTAAAAAATAACTCGTTTTAAAAATGAAAATGTTGGTCCTGAGCATTCAGTATAAGAAGATTTTATTTAAATGTTAAAAAAATTATAGTTAACTTTGGCTTAATTTAACCTTGAGCCTGCAATCTCTAGCTAAATGTAATTTTAGAAGCTACTATGAAAAAAGTGCTCTAAAAATATTTAGAGTCATTGCTCTAAAGTATTATAATTACATATAAGTTTCATTCATTACAAATACAAAAATAACTTTAATTAATTTATTATCCAAGTACCTCTTCTCAATTTTCATGATACACCTCTTGCGAACTGAAATTACTCTAGTAAGTTCGCAACCCTCTTAATGAACATCCTATACATGTTTGCAAAGCTGTGCATAATAAACCTCTGAAGACATCGAAGTGTGCTCATACAAATTAGAACTCAACCAATATAAGTGCTGTAGAAAAGTTTATTTGTGTATCTGATCAAATAATTCAGTTCATCACTTGATACTCTACATTGATTCTGATTCGAATAGAATAGAATTTCTGTCTTAAGATAAAGTTGAATGTCCTAAGCTACGTTTAAATAATACGTAGTTTGCCAAACTCGAGCAATGTCGACCACAAACTCATCCCTTTACAGTAACGACTCGTCCGAAACCTTTCTAGTTGTCTCAGGAACTAAACACCCAACAACCACCCTCACGCGTACTTCTAGCCAGAAGGAAACGTGACTCTGCTGAACACACATACCCTCGCTTAACGGAAGCACCATGTGGAATCAAGAATTGGTAGTTGTAAACGCTAGTCGCGTAGTTCTGAAGTTACTACTTCTGCTTGCTCCGTATTCTCGTCCTGCTTGGTTTGATATCCCCTCCAGACATTGGCGAATACATCCAAAGATATGCGCAAACACTTTCAAAGTACTCAACACACGTTGGACTACCACCCTGACGGTGTAGACACTTTAGAGATATACGTGCATATATCCACATGTATATATGTCCACATGAACATATATATGTATACATCTTTCTACACATATACGTTTATCCGTTGTATATATATATATGAAAGCTACACACTTAAAGTTGATCTCAAGTTGCACGCTGGCACTATTGCAGTTGCTCCTCCTCCTAGTGCTGACTGAGATGAGGCTTCAAGAAACCATCCTTATTCCTTACTTCCACCTTCCCGAGGCGATAGAACCGAAATACAGACTTACGGACTCCTGCAGTTAACTTATCTTCCGGTCACTTGCTCCAATCATTTTCAAGAATTTTCTCAAAGATCTGCTATAAAAAGCCTTCGACTCGTTAGGTTGACTATGCGTCACTATGGTGAAAGATATCAAAGAAGTAAAACATTTTCAGAAAATTTTTGATTCTCTAATATGCACCAAGAAAACTGTTTGGTTCTCTCAACTAAAATTTGATTGGCTCAATAATAGAATTTGGTTGCTATACAGCCAACAAAACATTTTTGTTGAGTCAATAACATTTTTTTGTCGGGTCTTTTTGTTGGTCTAACAAAACTGTTTTTTAGCTCAAAAAAATTGTTTTGTTGGCCTAAAAAAATTATTTTGTCTCCGTGGGTCGTCTTTACTCACCCCTCCCAACATGTGTAGAGAAGGGGGTTTATATTTAAAAACAGAGGTTAGTATATGGCTAGTCAGGACGGAGCGGTTTGATAGGGGAGGGATAATTGAGGTGTCATATAAGAAAAATTGAGGGGGGTAGGGTACGATTTTTCAGAAGAGTTGGGGGTAGAAAAAGGAGTAGGTACTTAGAGAAAGGGGCTTTTCCCTTCCTCTATATGGGGGTTAGTGTATAATTAAACAAAGAGAGGGGTATAGAAAAAAAAATGGATTTGGGATGATAGTCGGAGGGTAACAATTTAATTAGATCAGTGAGGAACGAAGGAGAGGGGATAGATTGGTAGAGAAAAGGAAAATAAAAAATATGACTTGAGGGGGAGGAGTGACAGGTTTAGTAGTAGAGGTAAGTGTAATGTTAGCTGAGAGAAGAGTAAAGTTCATAAGGGATGGCGAATTGTCGATAGAGGGGGTGG
This sequence comes from Synergus gifuensis, assembly GCA_904066015.1. NCBI lineage: Eukaryota > Metazoa > Arthropoda > Insecta > Hymenoptera > Cynipidae > Synergus > Synergus gifuensis. The sequence continues at coordinate 1,337,461 of CAJFCO010000047.1, forward strand.
GGGAGGAAAATGTTTATGTACAATATTCGAAGAAGGGGAGTTGGGTGTAGGTAGCCGGAAGAGGGGCATGGGAGAGAGGATGCGATTGAGGGGTTTAGGGGTAGGGAATTAGAGGGAAGAGTCTTGAGAAGGGGTAGAAGGAGAGGAGGGGGTTGTTTATGATTAAGCAGAGAGGGAGAATGGTAATTCAGGTGGAATGTATAAGGATGAAGAGGGGGAGTAAGGTAAGATAAAGCCGAAGAGGGGCGTGGAAGAAATCTTGCGATTGAGGAATTTAGGGGCGAAGGAGGGGGCAGCAGTACAGATGTATATATTATATATACATGAGAAGAGGTGCTGGACCTAAGACATATATTACGTCAATATACGGTCAATCAAGCATGCAGAACATGTCCTTTACCTAAGTATATAAGCCAATGTTCCTCCAATAATCATCAGTCCATAATACGCAACAGTACTGAATACATATGCTATGGTTTAATTTGCAAAAAGTTATTTATGATATATCACGAAATATGTTCTTTTGTAGCTATATTTTACTAAAGAGAACATTAAGTCTAACAATACGAATTGGCTCGGAAAATATTGTCTTTTTAGAGGATAAAGAACATCAAAGAAAATGTGAAATACAAAATGTGACTATACTATCTTGTTATAGATGCTTTTCTGTATTACTTTCTGAGCTGGGAAGACATGGAATAAACAAAATGTCGCCTCATTCTAAGCACTCTTCTGAAATAAGATCTTGACTTCGGAAAGACACGTGAAGTCTGGAAAATCCCACTTGGTGGTAACGTGAGAGGAAAGACATTTTTTTTATGAAAAGAAACGAAATCTTGAGAATAATGAGATATTCACGATCTTGTTGACCGACATATGTTGAAGTTGGAAAATTCGAGTGTCTCTGGAAAATAAATTGCTAAAAATCTTATTTTGTCAAAAGAAAAATCATATTTGATATTTGCAAACACTATTATTATTATTATTATTATTATTATTATTATTATTATTATTATTATTATT
>CAJFCO010000047.1:1350955-1394454 GCA_904066015.1 Synergus gifuensis
TCGTGTTCAGAGTTTCAAAGGAAGGCTTTATGGCTCAATTAAAAACAAAATAGATTTAGTAGTATGACTAAAGTCTGAACCAAAATAGCTTTTTACAATTTATGTCTGTTTCTAGACTCAACATTTTTAGTCTGTAGTCTAAAACTGTAACAAAAGCTAGACCTTTTTTTCTGTGTAATCGCCCCCTGTTGCTAATTGTTGTAAATCTTTAATGAAACAAATGTTCCAACTCTGAATATATTTTTAGTGACTTTCGATTGCAGAGTAGTCTGACCTTCTGACATTCATGAATATTTAAGAGTTTAAGAAAAATCGTCTTACCTTTGTTGAGTCAAAGTCGAGGTATCATTTTTAGTATCGATTGATTGCAAATAGAAAGATTTCTCTCTATTATTAATCCATGGTTTCATAATTCAGATCGTAAAGTAATATTACTGCTAGTTCTATTTAAACCAATGGAAATACATTACAATAGAAAGTGAAATAAATTAGAGGCATTGAAATCACGATTAATGGTTTATTGACTTTTAACTGTCATTATTAAGTCTTGAACTTTATTTACATTGAATCCATTTATCGAGAACAATTTAATACATGCATAATGTCAATGAACACTTAGTCCTTACACGCATACACAAACGCACGCACTTATTTTCATAAACAACGAGTCCATATTCGCAGTCGAACTTTGAGAAGTATATAAACAGAAAACACCCAACGCACTTTCATTCTCCGCGCTTATCACGTTTATCGACCGAATGCAAAAATTATTTCCGGATCGGTGGTGCTTTATGGAGGGTGTTGAAATTGTAGGCGCAACCGCTGTGGAAGTTCTACCCATCTCTTTTCGGCCCAATTCAAGGGAACCGAAGGGTGTCGGAAATTTTATCGATGGATTACAGACTTCTCGAAGGGCTTCCCTTCGTCGCGAATAATTATGATGTAGACGAAAGCTAACCTCGTTTCCAAGACCTTCAAAGCTGCGAGTTCTTTTAGATGACTTTTTTAATACGATTATTATCGGAAGAATTATTCAAAAGAGTCTCCACTATTAGAAACCACACTACCATATTTATTATTTATATAAAAAAATCGTGAATAGCTAAATGGATTTTGACGATTCTTACGTTGGAAGAAATATTTCTGGAAAATACTTTTTTAAACAAAAATTTCAACCTAAGAATCATCAAAATCCGTGCTGTTCATGAAAAAAATGTTAATCATATTGTAATATTAAACTCTCATTGTTAACAAAATTTGGAAAAAAATGTTACTTTTGCAATGAAAACCTGGGAAAATCTGTTCTAACATATTTTCAAATCGAAAAAAGACTTTTGATTTATGGTGACATAGGATAATTTAACGTAAACTAAAAATTAAAAATCAAATAAAAAAAAAATTATAAGCAGAAAATTCTAATTAATGCGGATTTTGATTATACTAGATCAATACTAAAATGCTATACAGGTTGCCTTTTTTGGCTCCCCACAGGTTTGATAGATGCATAAGGTTTCTAATAGTGGCAACCTCATCAGCTCAACTTGCTTTTTTTTCAGTATAAAAAATTTATTGTGCAATATTTGTTCTGCAACATAATTTTCATAATAATTTACATAAACATTAAAGTTATTGATAACAAGGAAATAAAAAATCTTAGAGAAATTATTAGATACAGTAAAAAGCTACACCATAAAAAGTCTGTGGACACTTGTCTAGTCCCATGTATTTTTGAGCCACCTTAGTTCACAAATCATTGCGGTGTTGACTTTAATTACTTGAAAAAAGTCTGTGAAATCCGAAACGACATTAGTGAACAACCCTCTAATTCTTTCTTACATGTTAGAGCTCCTTCCCTTCCACAGGGTTGCAGCTGCAGCTAACTAACTTTGTCTCTTTCCCACACTAATGGTATTTCCACTAGCAGTTTCCGTAGACACCCAGGGTCGAAAAATTAGTGCAGCAGCGCGGAGAAGTTTAGTGGCATCGTCGTTAAAATGTCGCCGAGCAAAATATTCGTTCCAATTACACGTATCTTAAGACGAACTTCTTATAAGGTAGCTTAAAAGTTTCTTTTCTATATTTACGAGAGAAGAAGAGCGCGGAAGAGAAATATCGTAACATAGTTTCACTCGTCGGAACGGTCCACTTCGATTAGAAAAGAATAGGCGTAAATCATGCGAACTGTACAGCTGAAAGGCTTCTCTTTAATGAGCGTGAAATTATTTACAAGAAATACGAATATGTACGACGTTTCTTCCTCGCTCTGTGGTAGTACATAATAGTATACCAATGTCCCGAAAGACCGATCAATTCCAAATCAAGGACCAGGATTCTTCGATCAAATTCCGCGTTTCTTAAAGTTCCTTCCGTTTCCCCTGTGTGTATGTCGTAAAAAATAAACTTTGTCGCGATAAGGGATCCGACAGGAAAGCCAAACTTGACCCGTCCTGCTTCTTGGATGGTACTTTGGGAACCCATAAACTCGTGGAGGATCCGCGCGACCCCTGGAGGCCAAGACCCATAGGACCTTTCTTGAATTTAGGAACGCGAGTATCCCGGGTTCGCCCAAGTTGTTTCGGGACACACACTTTTCACGTAGGGTAGAGACTCGTAAAAGTTGGTATCCTCCAGCTGACGGCCGCCAAGAAGGACACGAGAAAGTTACTCGCCAAAATTGCTGGGCTCAAGTTCCTCCTGTCGCCACCATGCATGGCCGCTGGTTTCTCCTCCTCTGAAAAAACAAAATTAGAAACTTGGTTCAGACTTCAGACTTGGAGACTTGACTGCGGAAAAGTAGAAGGCGTATTTGGGAGTTGCGGTTGAAACGACATTTTAAACGTGTCCCGGGACCTCGTGAAGCTTGGTAGGACATTCAGTGTGGCATTCCGACACCACGCTGACTTTTATATTTTACGCCAGGATCGTGAGTCCAGTCACGAACCTGACACTTGCCGACCCTCCCGTCTTCGAATATAGACGTCGTCCTCGTCGTCGACCGACTTGAATTGCATATTTTTCGAATCCTCTGACATAATCATTCCTATTGTGCATGCGACTTCGAAGGGCGATTTGGGAAAATCTCCAGAAATCGAAGGGAATAGATTCTAGGAGATTTTCTTGGCATGAGATTCATTTGTTCAATGAAATGTAAGCATCCATTTTGCATTCAAAGTACGAACTTGAAAATTAGATTATAAAGTGATGGGTGGCCTGGCTGAAGTACACGAAGGGTGACTGCTGGAGAAATTTGGGTGGATTTACATAGTTTAAAAACTTTATTCTTTACCTTCACGTGGTTAAAATGTGGTTTAAACAATTAGTTTAAATCGCCTTTTGGAATTTTTAACTCTTTGGGGTAATTTGTAGAATGAGAGCACCCTCCAGAAATTAAAAAAAGAGTTTTCATATATTAGCGAAAACTCCTTTCATCAAGTAACACAAAATTTTATTTTCAAAAAATAAAGTTTTCACGTCAAAAAAGTGCATTTAATACGTTAAAAGTATACGGAAAAAATCTAAGGACTAAAAAAGGATTAAAATAGGTATTAGCTATCTTGGTATTTGTTAGTATATTGTGTGTCAAGGACAGAAAGAAAACGGTTTTCTTTTTCGCACGTCATTCGCATTAGTCAAAGTCGTTTTCCGCTCGAGATATACACGATACTTTAAGGATTTCAATGGAATTTTAAAAGAGATGAAAAAGATATGAAAAGGGCCTGCCAAATATTTCTATAGATTTTACAAGATTTCAAGACGTTTTAACTGATTCTATCGAATTTTAAGGTATTTAACTAGAGTTGAAGAAATTTCAAGTGATTTTAATGAATTTCAATAGACTTTGAAATATTTTAAACGATTTCAAGAAATTTCGAATGTTTCTAAAGGATTTAGAGATATTTTAGAGCTTTCAAGATATTTAAAGAAGTTTTAAGAGATTCAAAAAGACTTCAAAGGAGTTTAAAAAATTTCAAGAGATTAAAATAGAGATTAAAATATTCTAAATGTCTTGAAATATAAGAAAATGAAAAAAATTTTTAAAGTTCTAAAACAGTTTCAAAATATCTTATAAAATCCGCGGGACAAATTTCTGACGCCCTGATTTTAGTAAAAGGAGTGCAAAAATGAAAAATTAATCGCGCGAAAATTGTGCGCGGATAACAGTTGCTAGTTGAATAAAAATTAAAACACAAGGATAACAAATTTTCAAATACAAACCTTCGATTACGTGCACCATGACATACGCTGGTCTCGCGTTGCTTGGAGCACACGTATAGTTTCCACCATGTGTTAGTTTGGTATTATGAACCATTAGAATAGAGCCGCTCTTTGTAAGTTCCACCTCAACACCTGGTTCAGAATCGTAATTTATCATTCGACCCTGGCGATACCAAAACACATAAACCGGTGGCTCTGTGGCTGACATGAGCTGGCATTCTAAACGAAGACTCGAACCCTGTTTGACGTGCAGATCAGGAGCTCCTGGAATCTCTGAATACGCCTCCGTGATTCTAAGTCGAGCAAAGTTTTTCTGAACAGGATGTGTCGCTACCTGAAATTGTCAAAAAGAAATTTTTGACAATTTGAAACTTTTGTTATAATTTTTAATTAATATTCTAATTTTCTTAATAGATTGACTTACATGTTCTCAATATGAAAATACCTGACCTAAGCGATCGGGCGAAATAAATTGACATTTAGGGAGTAACGGTCATCCTTTAAGGTTAATCACATCTTTATTGATATTATCAGTATACAGAATAACGTGGCATTTTGTTTGATCTTTTATTATTGATCAAATGCTTAGCTTTGGATGATTAAAATTTACCCCAATTGCTTTTAATAAAAAAAAAGTTTCTTATTTTAAAAAACATAAAAAAAAATGTTGTACCTGACATTCGTAAAGTCCCGCATCTTCAAGGGTCACTTTATGGATGAGAAGCGTCCAATCAGAAATCGAAGGCCTGATCATAAATCTTGAGTCAACAGAATGTGTTGTAGCTGCCACTGTTAGCAACTGTCTATCCCTTCGTCTAACCCACGTGACCTGAAACAATGAAATTTGAAGAAGATAATATTAAAAAATGTTTTCAAACATTTATCAGTGTTAATTATTATCTTTTAAAGTATATCAAGAAAATATTTAAACGGCTATGCTGGTAACTAGGTGAACTTAGAATGAGTTTCTAACTTCAGTTTTAAATAGAATAAACTGAGAACTATTATCTGCTGGATTGAAAGCTTAATGTGTTTAATTTTCACTTAGAAATCGTATCTTTTAATTACTTCAGTGGCTTTGATTTCAAGTTATCTGTAATGAGACTTTCTTATTGAATGAATTAAAGTTTTCATCCTAAATAGACGATACTTCGAACTTCATTAACATATAATACGGTGTAATTTTATAATTTATGTATTTATAGCAAATTTAAATTTATGATAATAGATAAACTAATTTTGAATGCTTTCTCCACTGATAAAAATAAAATATCAATATTATATCCCAGTTTAAAGTTTGAGGTGATAAAGAAAATTGAATTATAGTTGTTATTATCTAGAACACACGGTTATTTCTCTACTTTTGTATGCTCATATCAATAAATTACTAACTCTCGTAAATTACCTATAATTCTCGTACGTTAATTTGTTAAAGCCATTTTATGTACATACACAATAACGGATCAATGATGTTAACAAAAAAGTATCGGATTTTCCTTTGTGTGTGTTTATAACAAGAGCGAATGAATTTTCAAATTAATTGCTGTGATTCAAATTACTTTTCCGAGTATCGAAACAAATACATATTGTTTTGTCAAGTAATAATGAATTATTATTTATTAAGCACTGATCTTGTTAATGTACAATTAAATGAAACGCAACTATTCAATTTTATAATATTTATTGTAATTCACACGACTCGAGTCGGTAAAAGTTAAGTTTTAAATGAAGGTTCCATTTTTTATCCTAAAAGCAATATATTCTAGGTAGGGAAAAATATTTACTCTTTTCACGTCGCTTAGGACATAAAATTTAATCAGGAAAATTTTGCAAGAAGTAGTCTTTACGTAAGAATCGAAAATGACAAAAGTTTTAATGTTCTAGTAATATTTAGTGGCAATAAAGCGGAAACTGGGCCGCAGCAACGCCTCTGAAAATTAATATTCGATATTAGCGAGATACTCCCCCATTGCCTGTAACTGCATAGGATATTTGGAGTTTTCAGCAATAGCACAAACGTAGCCTAATTGTTTTCAAATCCATTTAAAGAAGCTGCATTCGTCGCACCGCCATTATCTTCACGTGCCGCTAGCATCCAATTACCAACGAAAGAGTTCTGCGAAACGCGACTTGAAAGTTTAATTAAAAATACCACCTGTCTGACATAATGGTTACCTTTCCAAGTGATTTATGCACTAACTCGTCGTTATACGTTTAGATTTTTCAAAAGCGCCATTTCCTTAAATCCTTAAAAAAAAATACGACTTTGTTGAACAATTCTCGTTAGTCGGAAAAACTACTATTTCCTTGAAGTTAATGTTTTATCATCCGGAAGTTAAAGAGTAAAGTTTAAAGAGAAAGTGAAGATCGAGAAAGAAGAGTAAAGAGATCTGGAGTTTGTAGAGTAGAAGCTTGATTACTATTTATTTAAAAATATTTAGCACAATTTTGATGAGTTTATTAAGCGCACCAATTTAATCAAAATATATCGTGCCTGACTAAACACCGACCTTTACTACTGGTTTCCCGCTATCAGTACACTGGCTGATCATATATTGACCTTTACTACTGAGATTCATCATTTTATTGAATATTTCCGCTAGAATACCCCCAAAACGCAGAGCGAAATTGAGCAGATCGCCTTTTCATTTTTCATACACTAATCTTATGGAAAATTCTGTAGTAAAAGAGTCAGTACCTTTTTACAAAATAAATTTATATAATTACACAATAAATTCTTAATCATCTCATAAGTCATCATAATTTCTCATGTAGTAATCAATTTTAGTATAAGTAGGTGCACGCAACATTAATCTTGGTTAAGTAGCTGATGTATATAATTTTTTTTATTTTAGATAAATGAAGCTGACACATCAGCAACGATAATATTAACCTGTACGTGAATAATGTGATTAAATTTTATGTGTAATAACATAATAAAGGGTAAAGATGAGAGAGATAAATATTTTTATATATGTACTGCAGCTAAATTGAGAGGAAATTTTTAATTTTCTACATAATAATAAGATGTAATCAAGTAACATTTCTGAAGATATCCAATTATGCACAGGTTATTAAAAGACCTTTGCTTATAATATAATATATTCAGTAGATGCATTTTAGAGAAATATTTTAAATAATTAAGGTAAATGTATCAGTAATCGTGACGCCCTGTTTTATTTTTACATTCTCATCAGAGAATGTATTTTTTTTTATATAAGTTTTAATGAATCATAATTGCTTTTTATATTTTACAATGTTTAAATTCAATGGGTTTTTATGATTAAATGTATTTTTGAAGACATTTTCTTATCATATATTCAAGTTATGACCTAGTTTCACGATTACTGGGACCACATAGAAATTTAAAATTAAGTGAAATTATATTTCTATTTTGAAACGATCTTGAATATCTGGATTTGAGAGTGGAGTAATTAAATTGTAATCTAAGTTCCATTTGAAGATTCGGTGCCTAGAGTATTCCATTTGGAGCCAATTTCGAGTTACGTAGAATTTCCACTCGAGGTTCACCGGAGATTCGATTTGTTATAATCTCGGATTCTACAAGGGAAGTCCATAATCAAACGAAGATCCTAGATGCATTGCACCCTCAAATCTAACTTGGCTTGTCATGTATGTGTGCTTAGGCTACGAATTCTGCTAGGTCGAAAGTTACTGGGTAAGGCCAGTTTCTCGAGTTTACCGCAATCAGCACAAAGTTAGTCCAGCTCCTTCTGCCTTGGTCGTGCGACCAAGAATCCAAACTCCTTCAAAGTATCCTTTAGAAGTACAATCCTCTCTTCGAATCTTAGTGATCAATAAATCGATATTTCCAATACATAAAATACGCAAATGAGTTTGAAAGTACCTTTCTCCAAATTGAAATGCACTCAATTTCTAAAATTACCATCAGAGACAGATTTACGCGTAAAAATTTTATATTTATTTTTTTATCACAAAGGGTGACGAAAAACTCGATTTTTTGAACATTAAGATATTATTTGAACATAAGATATTTTAAGGGATATTTGATTATTTAGATTTAATTGTATTTTTCGGAATTTGAAGAGATTTAATGAGAGTTTATGGGATTTAAAGTAACTTTATGGGATTTTATGATGGATTTTAAGATATTTTGTTATATAATATTAAGTACTTTCAAATACTTTTAAAGAATTAAAGGGATTTTACGGAATTTAAAGTAGTTGTAAGATATTTAACGATATTTTATAGTGTAACATATACGGAATTTTACCAGATTTAATTGGATTGTCAGGAATTTTAAGGAATTTCAAGACGATTCACGGGATTTCAAGGGATTTGATTCAGTTGATTTTAGTAATTTTAAGTAATTTTGAGGAATGTCATGTAATTTTACGAAATTGAAAGGAATTTCACGAGATTTTGAAGGATGTTTAAGAGATTTTAAGTAATTTTATGAAACTTACGTGAATTTTTGAAATTAGACAAGGAATTACAAATTTATATATTTCAAAAACTATAAATTCTCAATTATTTTATATTCTTTTGAAATCCCTTAAAACATTGTAAAATCCTTTAATTGTTAAAATTCTTTCAAACTGTTTAGAATCCTTTGAATCTTTTTAGCAAAAATTGTGCAAAAACGATAAATTAATCACGCCCAAAGCGCGCGGATCATAGTTGCTAGTTTTACAAATTCTGGATGCATGGTTAGCTATTAGAGAGGAAAATGTTTAGTAGAACAGGTTAATGTATGGTCAGCCAGTGGAGAGACAATAGTAAAGGTCTCTGTTTAGTGAGCTTTAAAAACATGTGAGAATATGGAAGAGGCGATGAATTGAGAGTGTTTATTAGTATAGGTCAATGTAGGGTCAGCCGTTTTGGTGAGAGTAGAACAAGTCCATGTTTAGTTAGACAAAAAAGATGTGTGAATGTTGAACAGAGGAAGAGGAGAGAAGTAGTACATGATTAATATGGGGAAGGAATTGAAGAGGACATTGAAGTGGGTGAATGAGGAGTGTTCAGTAGTGCAGGTCAGTGCATGGTCAGCCAGTGGAGAGACATCGGGAATGGTTCATATTTACTTAGACAAAAAAAAATTAAAACGGTTAGCGAGGGAATTAAGGGTTGGATGAAGAAGATGGGATCAGTAGTACAGGTCCGTGTGTGTTGTTAGCCGGAATATATGCAGTAGAAATGGTCTATGTTTAGTCAGCCGGGTATATTTTTCAAATATAAGAATACACCCCTTGTGTTTCAAATAGATTAAAAATCGATTGAGAACTAAAAGTTTCATGTGAGAATTAAAAAATTTTATTTGAAAGTCAATTAAGGATATCTCCTGGATAGAATATCTCCTGTTAATACTTTTGCAAGATTACTTGCTTTCATTACTTTCTTCTAGCAGTTTCTTTTAAGTATTTTAAATATGAAGGATTGATAAAAAATTCGATAAAGTCTTATTCTCGTAGACTTTATTTTTCACTACTACTGATGATGTGTCGTTTGAAGGAATGAAACGGTACGAGTATTATTGATTGTAATATCAATTCCTTGGCGAGAAGTTCAATGAATATAAAATATGAAGTTTTCACATCGAAGAAATTTCCTCGATCGTCTGGTGGTCCTGCTACTCCTCCATAAATGGGCTCTCGGCGGCTTGTTAAGATCTCCACACGATAGCAAAGAAGATCATAACGGCGAGAACGTGCCTGCAATGATCCATACAGTAATTCCCATTTGAGAGATTAAGAAAACTAAAGGAGGATGAGGATGCACGTTTCCCAATTAAGCTTGAGCATTCTCCTCATGTTGGAGAATTTCACATTTTTGCGACTGCATATAACATGATACGTGCATACGGTCTTAAATATCGGCAATTCTGCTGTAAGGATGCTGCAAAGTCTAAAGAGCTTTTTCTTGTAATCTACAGAATTTGTGGCTTAATTATCTCTTCCAAGGAACTCTCGTTTCAAATCCGGCTAGTAAATCGTAAGATATATTTGCTATAAAGAATACTAGTCTGAGGAAACCTGATTTATAAGTTTACATTGCTGGCAATTTCCTCTAATGAAAATCTAATTTACGTAGCCACACCCATAACGTTAATCTTTCTTTTGATGAATAAATTTATCATATGGCCATGGGATTTTTTAATTGAAAACTCGGATTTTATTACGTCAAGAATAATATGGGTATTTGATACAAGGATTTTGAAATTACCTATAATTAAACTTTCCTTCAACTAAGCTTTAAGGATCAGTTAAATGTTCCTAAAGGGATATATCTGTTTAGAGGATAGGGACTTTAATTTGGACTAAGAGTTTAAATGGAACTACTGTGGTACTCGAATGGGTTTCTAAATGTTCCTACACAGGTTGCGGTTCTCAGAATGTAACAGTTATAAAATTGGCCATTACGAAAATACAAAGTTTAGTATAAATGCCTTTAAGAGTATGCAATTTGAATGCAACAATGGAGGTTTCATACACTTAATCTGTCACGTAAAATATGCAAAGACATATGAAATGATGTTTTACACTGGTGTATTAATATTTTCATACTAACTTTACTTACGAGGTTCATCAACTAATCATTTAAAATTTAATTTTGAGGGTAGAGTTTATCGACAGGGACATGTTCGTTAAATCTGGGGAGGACATAAAAGTTATTATACTGCCGACTATAAAATAAACAAGTTTTAACATAATTTTACAAGCTCTATCAATATTAGTAGCCTTCTCATTGACTCAATTCTGTATATGAAACTTTTTTTTAATTTAAAAATAATAATTGACTTGAACATAGAAGTATTATCATTAATTATTTATTTTTTAGGAATGTGATCTACTTTTATCATTTTGAAGATTTGAACTGCCTTCAATTTTCCAGCATAATCCTTTCGTAATCAAAGATAATAAACAAAAGTCAAGAGCAAAGGAGAATACTTAAAGATAGGATACTCTAGTAATCATTATACTCCGCATTAGAGATAAGAAAGCAAGTCTCTGGAGTGATTTTATTTTCAAGGGATTAAAGGCTTTGATGATAAAATCACATGCTGTGTAACAAAGCCATCTTTAAGATAACCTTATTATTCTTCTAGTCTCTGAACTTATTTAATAGATCTTCAAGTAGGGACCCCCATATTTTAGAGAAAAAAAGTTTTAATTTTGCAGGAAACCTACTGTAGATAATTTTATAACGAAAGGTTGAAGTTCTCTAAAATTAAATAGAAATTACTCTCTTTCTTGAAGCGTTCCGGATTAAAAGCGTGAAAATGTACGGGTTTAAAATGCAGAGATTATACATTGCGAAGTACCATTTTTTTTTTTGCAGTTTTTCTTTTCTCACGCGAATAAGATGCTGAGGGAGTATAAGCGAGAGACAATGAAGATCTGTTTAAACTCGGGATCCATGAAAGAAGCAAAGGAGAAAGTCGTACGGATGAGGAAGCTCAATATCTCAGCATAGATCTACGGCCTTTAGGTGCCTTAAGAATTCCATCACACTGCTTTTCTCAGCTTCTCCCTCCTTCAATCGTTAATTGTCTGACATCGTGATATTTTTCCCAGTCTATCTTTACGTTTAATTCAGTTTTATTCCAGAAAATTGACTGTGGACCAGATTTTAGGAATCTCCTAAACTAGTTAGTCCCACTTATTTCTATAGTTAAAAAATTGAATTTTCATATTCTAAAGAGTAATTATTAATCATCCACTTGAAAATTTATTTTATCTAGAATCATTATCCCAAAATAAAGCTGCCAGAGAAATATTTACTCATATACAAGGAAATACTCATGTACGAGGTTTATTTCTTGTCTTCCAAGGTGTCCTAATTACTGTACAAGGGTTGACAGAAAGTGAGTGGGAGGGCTAGATTATGATGCTAGGAACGATGTTACGACGGAAGCCTGGCAGTGTAAAATGTTAAGGCATCGTAACCCCCGGACGGCAAAGCTACCGCCTTTATCATATAGGGACGTTATCGTGTGATTTATCTTGCACTGTCGAGATTCATCCTCGTTTGTCTGCCTTTTGTCGACATAGTCAAACGTGCTTGACTCGCATAATGTATAATCACGAAATTTTACGAGGTTCCAAAATCCTCTTCCCACGACATACCTTTCAAAGATATTCGACAATCGCCTATCTTGTACTTTATGACGAAGATTTCAAACTGAAGCGGAATTTTATTATTACAGTTCACTCAACGTCATAAATATATTATACACGTCATACATATTATACACATTTGGGAGAACTTGAGATTTGGGAAGTTGACATTTGAGAGACTCGAGTGTACTTTCTTTTACATGATTTGAAGTTGTCAGAAAGAAATAGAAGGAAAACAAAATAATCGCGCGCGATTAAGAGAAAGAAATTAAGTTAGCTCTGTTTGCTCGTCCCTTAAAATTTTAGAAAAATCTTTGAAATCCCTTAAAGTTCATTAAAATTTCTTAAAATTCCTAGATTCCTTTTAAAATCATTAAAAATTTTCCAAAAAGCTTCAAAATCATAAGTTTCTTAACAACCCTTAAAATTTTACTATTACCTTTGAAATCCTTCAAAAAAATTCTCTAATAAACTCTAAAATCTTAATAATTCTATAAAACATTTTAAAAGTCATAAAAATTTCTTAAAATCTGTTTAAATTCATGAAAATCTCTTAAAACTCCTAAGAACTTCTTTAAATTCTTTAAAATTCTGCTATAACATTTAAAATCCCTTTATATCCTTTAAAATCTATTAAAATTATTGGAAATCTCATTAAATTTCCTGAAATTCTTAAAAATTTTATAAAACATTTTAAAAATCATTAAAATCTCTTGTTTCTCTTAAAATTCCTGGAAACTGGACATTTAAAAACCCTTAAAATTCCTTAAAACTTTTAAACAGAAACCTTTTGAAATCCGCTTAAATTTCACGAAAACCTTTGAAATACCTTAAAATTCGTTGAAATCTCTTAAAATTCCTAGAAACTTTTTGAAATTCTTTAAACTACTATGATAACATTTACAATCCCTTTGTATACTTTTAAATTCGTTAAAATTATTATAAATCTCAAGAAACTCCATGAAATCCTTAAAAAAATCTATAAAATTTTTTTATTCTCTTTAAATTCCTAGAAATTCGATGAGAACGTTTAAAATCCCTTAAAACTCCCAAAAACCTTTTGAAATCTCTTTAAATTTCACGAAAACCAATTCATGAATTCCAATTTGAATTTCTTAAAAATAATTCACATTACAAAAAATTTAAAATCCCTTGAAATTCTTAAAAATCTTTAAAATTGAAAACAGAAAATAGAAAGACTAGGACAGAAATAGATTTTTAAATTGCCATGACGTTACTTATACAAAATATAAAAGTAAAAGTATTTAAGGACTACTAGAATATTTTAGTAAATTACTTTATATTATTCTTTAATTCTGACGAAGGCGTTGGATTTCCATACTTATTGGTACTACAGCAAATCACCTATTAAAACTTTTACAATCTCTGAAAGACTGTGAATATTTTATAAGAAATTTTGATCTCCGGAAAACAAACGAGAGATCGTAATTTTCAGTTTTTACTTGCAAATAAATCCCATAGTAGAGGAAGAAATAAAATGTTTAATAGACCCAATAAATTTCTGAGTACCTGTCCGAATAAAGCTTTATGCGAACTAGCGTATCTATTTCTTGTGTTGTATATAAAACGACAAAAATTTCTCTTTGTTCTTATTAATGCAGGATCATGAACTTCTGATTTTATTTCCTGAATTACCAATTTTAAGTCAACTCTCAAGTAAACTTCACATGCAATGATTTTTTTTGTTGTAAAATATTTTTATCTGAAGTTTTATTTATTGGTAAAAGAATTTCTGTATAATGTCACTAAGAATTGAAAAAATTAGTAATACCTTCGCTTCTACTTGACCCTTTCGACAGAGAATAACAGTTTCTCTGGAATATCAATTAATCACCTTGGCTTTAACCACTTTCCTCGCTCTCTTAATTGCCCAAGGCTTTATTCGCAATCTATTTCCTTTCTAGTCAAGAATAAAGGAAATACTTGTAAGAAGTCCATTACGATCAAAACTTGTCACTGAATTTATGAATGTATTTTAAAAGATAAAACACAGGGAAGTTTTAGAAACTAGAAATCTAATCTTTATATATATGCAGAGATTATTCAACTCAATCGTTTCATATTCCAGTTATTTCTCGTTTTAAAATTATCTGAACGGAAACTCTATCTAAATTTTTTTATAGATATATACGTATAATACTTTAGGATTCTGAACGATAACCTATCTGGAATTCCCACTGGACCTCTTTTTACGAAGCGGAAGCACGTCATGGAAACCGTCGGTCTATCAAAGTTGAGTAGAAGCCAATTTCTGTTCATCCGTTCCTGAATTCTCGTAAAATAAAGATATAACTAGGACATCTGAAATATTGATAGCGAAATAAATAAAGACATTTTATATAAGATTAAATAGAAGTATTATATCCTCTTTCTCGTACTTGACACTTATTCTTGCAATTTAACAAAAAAGTGAATTTATACAATTTCATTTAGTATATTTATATATAAAGTTTAAACTCATCTCTAAAAATAACCTTTGCAAAAATAAACCCATATTTTTGGCATTAAAAATAGTTACAAGTATTAATAAAATAATACATTCTCTGATGAGAATGTAAAAATATATTAAAATAATATAAAATTTTCATCATGAGGTACAGAATACTTAAGGAGGTTCTATCCTAAAACGAATTAACGGTCAGAAAAGGATGAAACTTGAAACATAGTTAGTTAAATGCATTAAAAATAATTAGTTAAATTTTTAAGATTCTGGGGTACCTAGGAGCTAAGATATTTTAATAAATATTTTCCGTCATTTAACATGTACTCTTATGGAAAACTACCTTTTCATTGCATTCAATTACCCACCACACATTTATTAACGGTTAAGTATCGATGAAATCTTTTATAATAATGAGACAAAGATATAAAAAAACATTTTTAGCTTATAATATTGTTAGAAGGGTACTTATAAATCAATGAAAATGTAAATAAATGTTACAAAAATCATGATGTTGAGTAGGCTTGGCAACATCGCACATCGCACCCGTGTATACGTTGGTAGGTTATGGCGTACTATTCAAAAATTTTTACACTATTCACACTACAAAAATCGAGGCGGTGTTGCCACATCAACTACCTCGTGAGTCAAATTCACGAAATATTTTGTTTTGACTAGCTATGTACCGGTAGAACCTCGTTAAACGGAATTTCGCTCTCTCGCTAGACACATATTTTCATGTTGCCAGATCAGCTGTATGAATATGTAGGGTAGTAAAATATTTGTTTAGTAATCATTCTCTTTTCCACAAGGTTTATACCGAATTGGATTTTTTCATTGGAACAGCTTTTTCATGTAATCACGACCAGAGTTGAAACATGATCAAATATTAGAAAAATTTATAATTACACTGAAATTCGTAATTTTGTTATACTGTTAATTTTACTGTTAATATTATTAATAGCTATTATTGCTTGAATTTCTAACATTATAATCACTTAATATTCCAACACTCCCTTATGGAATTATTCTTATTTGCTTCCTGTGAATTGGAGAGAATTTCAAATAATGAATGTGGTTTCTCAATGGTAATTTTACACCAAATTTAAAATTTCCATGAGTTCATTTTATCATGTTTTGATTTCTTAGAGGTCTTTTGAATGCTGACCTATGCAGAGCAGTCTCGTAAGGCCGGATATCTTCTTATCTCCAACCTCGACTCGCCTCTCAGTTCTTTTCTCATTCTTTCATCAGTACTTCCTTCTTAAGTTTCCTTCCAAAGTACACAAGACCCAGATGAATTCATGTTTTATTCATACGTCCCTCAGTGTGGAATGCACCACACCCGGTGTACTATGTGTTCTCTCCGTATAAGGATTTTCTAGTAAATGCCTTCACAGACGACAACTTGTATTGCATTTTTACTTTCTTATCGTCTGCATATATTGATGTTGATGTTATTAACTATAATACCGTAGACTACATGTTAAGTGTTCTATAAAGCTTTTTCTAAGCTCCATATCTGCTAGCAACGCCTTAATTGCCTCTAGAACAACTTTTATACCTTTTTGGTAATTTTATTATGTATTCCACTATTAAATCTATTCTAAATGAACAGAGGGAATAAGGAACAGGGTCAGGGATCATTTTACCAGATTTTTTTATCTATACACGAATACAAAATTTTTATTATAACTTTCTCCCACAAAAAATGTGGAAAGGAAACATTTTGGTAATTCACACAACTTTACAAAGATCTGCGTTTCAAAAGTGAGTTCGGCATACGTAAGTGTTTCACGTAGTAGTAGAGTAAAGGTTTGGTCAGACGCGGTTAAGGAAAATATTATCGATGAAATATATTTCTTCAACTTTGCTCAACGTTCAAATGTTATATTTCTTTATATGAAATTTTGGATGGTTATTTTTCTAGAATAACCATAAAAATTGTCCAAGTTAATTACTTGTTATATTATAGCAAAAGAATAAATCCAGTTCAACTAAAATTATCTCTTCCTGAAATCGAAAGAAAATATATGTTTATTATATTCGAAAGCCCTATGATGAGCTCCATTTAAAAAACTCTAGATAAACGAATTAATCATCATGGAAATTAGAATACTCTTTACTTTAGACTTTTAAATTATAAACGTTAAAATTTGCTTTTTCCATCTCTTCCTTTAAATTTACAAATATTTTCCCATCGAAGATTTTATATTTTGTAAACTTCTTCATTTTGGCATCTGGGAAAGTATCGGTCGTGACTTTATTGTAAAATATTCAAAAATATTCACATACTATTCAAAGCTTTCGCACTATCGAAACGCAGGATAGAATATGAGATTCGAAACGTGAATCAATCCTAGACTCCGGAAGTTTCCCTTGCTTCCGCTTATGTGGCAAATAAAATTTCTGATTCTATTTTTACACTTCGCCAGAGTTTCAGAATGACACCTTTGGCGAGGAGTCAGCACAAATCTCGAAAATGCCTATGAAAAAGTACGCGACTTTACACTTCAACGGCCCAAGAAAACAGAATCCAGATCCGAGAGGATTTAAAAAGCGTAAAGCAATATTCTCTTATCAGATATACCCTCCAGGATATCTTATACAAATATAAAAGCTGGAGGACGTAAACTTTTATGTCTTTATCTTCATAAATATTATAGTATATGTATAAAGAAATCTAAATATTAAATATTTTAAATATTTTGAATTGAAAAATTGATCTTTTTTGTTTATATTTGGATTGAACAAAATTTCGATTAAAAGTATAATAGCAAAATAAAATTCAACGGACTCGATTATCGCAGCTTTCTATTTTGTACGCAAATTGGAAGCTCGACGAAATAGGATCAGTGACTACCTAGTTTGTAAAACGAGGAACTAATTGTCAATCCATCAGCTACATTCACTGTACCAGTTCATCAAACTGGTTTCATGATCGCAATCAATCCCACAATTTTTAACCCGGAACTCAATCGCAGTCCTGTAACTGTGTTATTGAAATAATATATAAAAATGGCATTTCTCTTATATTTTTGATTTGAATTCAACTTTTAAAAATGTTAAAATTCAATTAAAATTTAATTCTAATGTTAAAATTTTTAAGAAAAATCGATTTTTCCAAAATACTCAGCACATATTTTTCTAAAATAAGAATTTCTCGCTTCGTAGATTCTAGTACTTTAGAAAAAGCGAGAGTACCAAGTAAACTTGATCCAACCACAGAAATTCTATTCGGGAGGTACCGTTGACTTAAACGTGGGAAAAGGAAACGGAAATTAAGTGAAAATCACGCTAATGTGTGCGAGTCGGCCGGAAATGAAAATTGGATGAAGACGGGAATAGAACTGAGAATGTATAAGTAATATGATGAGTAAAATGCTGATGTATATGTATACTCTATTTTCAGCTTATGATTATATTTTATTTTTTATATTTGTGATTGCGTCGTGTATCTTAAATATGATGTGCATGTATAGAAAATTTTCCCCTCAAATTTGCAGAAAGAGGGGAAATAATTCGATTTATTTCTGAGAGTTATTTTCGTTATTTTAAATGCTATTCCTTTTCTTCCAATCTCAACAAAATAAGCATCTGTACATATATATAACACATACACAGTCAGCTTTATTTATGTCAGATATTATTAGCCAATTGGATGCTCGTTTCACGAATATAACAATGAAGTTACAGTGCCTTTATGTTGTTTATTCAGATATTTGACAAAAAAACATATTCACTCATTTATTATTATTATATTGCTTGCTTATTATATGGAGAATTAGGCGAAATTAGGCAAAAATGGACTTTTCATATTTCATGAGAATAGAGAAGCAGTTCGATAAAGTGATTTTAATTTTAGCTATTACTGCAAGTGTATGAACATAAAGCTAGTTTCACTTACAGTGGCGTATGGTGTTTCAAAAGTGAACAAAGGTACTCACAAATACTCACAAACAGAGATGGATTATATTCCAGTTCTGATTTAAATTAAACATACATAAAGCAATTTCCAGTGGAATTCCTGTAACATGGTTTCTGACCACATTTCTGTATTTTTAATCAAACTACAATTTTAACTTAATTAATGAAACTAAACTGCAAGCTCGTTTCACAGATCAAATTTAAAACAATTCACTCTTCCAACTTGTTCTAATCTTGCATTCCACGTGCGCCAAATTAATTTTCAGTTAATTAAAATGAGTTTTTACTATTCAGAAAACTTCAATTTTATATTTCCTTAAATATAATTAATTTCCATTAATTTGTTTCCATTTATTTGTTTGAATGAATTTCAAAGTACAAATTAAAATTTACAAATTAAATTTCATTAAAATGTGATATTGCATTCATTGCTATGAGAAAATAAATGATCAATTATCAAATACCACTTATCAAATTTTGAAATAATATTTATCCAGTGATGGCCTAGTTTTCAAATAAAATATTGGAATAATTTTACTCACGATTCCAGCGCCGGGGTCAGTTATCTTGCATGGCAGAACAGCGGTTCCACCTTTTTGTGCAAGAACCTCTTTGACTGGTCCACTTAGACCCTCTTCGCTTTTATCCTCGCTCGTCAGAGCTACGTTATTGGCACTTGACTCCTGCTGGTGCCTTGCTTGACTTCCTAAATGAAAAGTAAAGTACAAAAGTGACAACTTCGCATAATTCTCGAAAATCAATTTATTAATTATACTAGGTTGGATTAACGTGGAATCAATAGAAAGGAAGAACACTGTGCATATTTCATTAAACTATTTCCCTAGTGTTTCCTGGTCGATATATTATACATATATTCAATGTTGATTTTTGAAACACGTTTCTCAACATTCTTCCGGGAATGAAATCTAACGCTCAATCCTGTGCAAGGTCTCGCGGGTTTTACCCTGAAGCACACTCGACTTTCAAACTCCATAGCGATCCGAGTGATAGCAGAACTGCCTGGGGAATTTCGATATTCAACCTTCCTACAATGTTCGCATTAACTTAACGTATCTATTTCCAAATTACATGATAGTTGTTCCTTGTATACAACATGACCCAGAACTCAAAACTTATTTTATCAAAGGTAGATTCTAAGTTGAAAATGGATCGAAAAGTTCTAATTGGAATTTAATAAATTTGCAAAAGATTACTTTTCATGATAAATACATAATAGAATGTGCCAAATTGGAAAAAAATGATTTATTCTCCTCTGACTTTTAAAATTTAACCTCTTTGACCTTTGGCTCTTGATCTTGGATGTTTGATCTTTGCCTTCTTGACTTTAACCCTTGACTATGGAAATTTAACGATGGAAATTTAATTTTTTTTAACTATAACTCTTGACCTTTGACACTTGAATCTCTGACTCTTCGTTGTGGACTCTATTTTTTTTTACAAACTATTTATTTGTTTAAGCTTGCTACATAAGCGTTTAAAATATTTAACAATTAAGATTACAAATTAGTTTTAGTTTAAGCGGAAAATTAATTTATTAGTTTCTATTTTAGTTTCACCTTCTCGAACTTATGCTTCGCAATATATAAGCAATTAATTAGTAACTAAATCCTCATTGGTTTTCTAGGATGCCTGGAATTTATTGATGTTAATTTCTCTGAGACATTGGTTATAACAATGCACTTATGAAGATACTTGACAAGTGCATGCAAGTTTGTAGACCATATTGAACAAGGCAGCTTCTGCTCTACTATATCGAAACCTCAGAAACTATCATGCTATTAAAGCACAAGTACCTTCGACCCTGGTAAACGACAATTTTCACATCGCCTAACCTTTCCCTAATTAATTCCATCGCTATTGCGGCGATAACGCAGGTAAGCGGGTTGGGCGTAAGTGGTTAAGTGAATAACTTAGCCGATGTATTTAGAAGGGTTTATCCCTTAATTATCGGTTTAAGAACATGAATTTCCCAAAGATCCTAGTTTTGGCGTTCCCTAAATCCCGTGCCACTTCTACTTTTCCTCTATAGAACCAGCATTTCATGTTCAGAAATTAACTTTCTAAAGGTAATTTGCTGCATTTGAGAGGTAACGATATTGATTTTTTAATTTACTGACTTGATGGATTTTACGTCAAAAGTATATAAGGAAAATATGCAAGTTAAAATCCCTCTCTTAAAAGGTCGGGTAATGAAATGTCAGGAAAATCTCGCATACATTATATTGTTGCAAAGATTAAATTTTTCGATGACTTGCAGTTGTAAGAAGGAAAAAAAAAATAATCGCGTCTTAAAAACCTCTTAACAACCCTTTTCTTGAAAATCTCTAAAAATTCCTAGAAACCAACTATTATTAAATAGTTGCTACATAATTCTGGTTAATAATTGCGCGTGAAAACTTAACATTATATTTACAGTTAATTAAGCATTCATAATCAAATAAAGTTTTAATACACTGACAATAAGTTTGTTTGATTCGTCACAGCTAGGGTTATGTTCTAGAGTAATCTCTATGCACTTGAGAGAACTTTCCCGTCTTCATTGAAGCAATTCACTGCAGTGTACCAAAGTTAGAGTAACTTCAACTTCTGTTTTATATAACAAGCTGAAACACGTTTGTTTTCTTTCTCACACCGCAAATAGAACAGTAGAATAAATTTGTGTCTGTAAAATAAAACTATTCTATTTATTCTCAGTAATTACCATAATTAATCATTTTCATTTATTACGATTCTTTAGTTACAATAATCAAATTATAGCATTTATTTTTTTTTTAATATTTCTTTCAAAAAATTTGACTGCTTCTCTGTTCCTCTTTCTTGATACCTGCCTTGGGTGATGTGGAATGAAAGGTCTTTCTTAAAAAACAGAACACTAAGCCAAATTGTTTTCCAGCAAAATTAAAGGCTAACGAGGGATGTTGAAAAGGCATACTACATGGTCTCAAGCGTTTTGCAAACGATTTTCTAAGTGACTGCTGATTACCTACTCAGACTATCACGAGAGCTAGAGCGGTTGGGAATGCACTTCAAGTGCTGCTTATGCACTCCACGAACACCGCAAAAAGTGGCCTATGTGAATCTGAGTTTCAAACTCTGCGCTCTAAATATACATATTATAATATGTCTAACATAAATAATTTTCGCGAAAAAAGCCATTTAGTTTGTATGACTGTATATATAAATATAATATATAATATAACTTTCAATGAACAGAAATCACCATTTTTTTATCGTATAAATAACATAGAAGCTTCATCAATTGTTGAATTTATACGTAATATTGATATTATCAGGCTTTCTGAATGATAAATATTTCTTTTATCCCTCAGGTAACTTTAATATTTATACTGAAAAAGTACACCTTTTATCATAAAATAGACAGCACTGTTTTGAACATGTTTTACTTCCTTTTATGACAACTGTCGTCTTATTTTTTTTACTTGCTTGCCAAACTCGACTTAGTAGAATTTTTACCGGACATAAAATTGTACCTGCTTATCCCGAATGACTATCATTTTACGAGATCTGACATATTTATTGAATAGTTCATTTTTTCCACATAGTATCTTCGGAAAAGAAGTTTGGAAAATGATTTAAGGAAACTAGGAAATTAAAGGAGAACACGTTTATTCTCTCTTATATAGCGAAAGAGAACTTTGCAGTCATAAATTTTCTCAACTAATCCTGTTAGGCCTATTCAATATTCATGCTGCCGTGAATTTGAATAAATTCCAGATATATAGTACCAGAACATTTGACAGAGACAGTCTGTTATTCTCTATAGTGCCCGGAGCTCTCAGAAATTTGAACTTTGCAAGTCAATATTCTTGCCAATGAATATTTAGAATGATAGAATTGCTTATTAGCAATAACAATATCTAATGCTTAAGAAAAATACACTTAATAATTATGTGTTTGTAATTATCAAATTATTTACTATAAATAGAGATCAATAGTTTAAAATGTGGGATCTTTACATCTTTCTGTATGAATAACGAGATTTGAAGGACAGTAAAAATTTCGAAACTTTACTTGTCGCCCACGCACCCCAATTCATATGTTATAATTTAAAGAAATTATTTCATGGCGTGCTATCAATTATAACTTTCTACTTATTTACCGCCTAAAATCTTGACAAATGTGGACAAATTTATAGATGTGTTTCTTGTCGTGACAGCGATGATATCGCAGCAGTTAAGGGTTGGAAAATTGAATTAAACAGTAGACCATTTGTAGATATAGCAATTTGCTCACGATGGGGCGAAAAGTTTTAGCTGAGTTAACGCGATGTTAAAGTTTTGGTGGTTTTCAGCAACACGATAACCGGAAATTACTTGTCAGCCATCAACTAAGCAAAGTGTATTAAGTGTTTTCTGAGCAGACGGGAAAATGACTCAGTTGGAATGTAAGCACGGAAGTTTGGCACGACGAGTTTGGCAAACCGCTCGACAACCGGAAGACTTTCTTTTCCTTCGTCGCATTTTTTTTACGAGTCAAAGACTGCACCCATAAAATAAATCTTCACAAGCGACGAGGGCAGGATTGGCTGTGTATTTCCTGGATCTATTCCAGCAATTCAAATGACCACGTATAATTTATTCGATATGGGAATCGATTGCACGGTACCTTGCACACTGTTAGGCATTTTCAAACTTCGTATATGCTGAACATAGATTTATTGAAAATTTCCTGCTCACGAATGATAAACTACTATGCATGACTGAAATTTTAACATAATGTTTGCCGATTCAATACAAAGATTCGAAACTTTGTAAAGTTTACAAATTACCTTTACTGGCCTGATTTATGCATTTATACTATTTCTCTTGGTGCTGCGGTCTGAATGTGCATACTGCACTATTAATAAAAAATATATGTAACATGATTTTGAGATAAGTTTTGATACATTGCTTTACATCACGACAATATTTTGCCGTAGTATTAATATTCTTTGTTGAAAAGATTAAATGTGTAAACCCGGAAAAGGACAGAACTATGCACAGAAAATTATTTCTTAATTAATTTCACGAGTAAAAAATGCAACTTCAAAGAGAATGCTCATCTCACCCGTGAAGTAAAGTTGAATCTCCAACACGAGAGTCACCAGTATCAGGAGTATTTTCATGGTGACGTGGTACGGTCCTCTAGTTCAGTTCCTCATCGTGTGCTGCAGCGCCTGAAAGTACAAATGCATATAATAAAAGTGATTACCTGGTAAAAATTCAAAATATCAAAGCTGAAAACCTCAAAAAAGGAAGTAAGTCAATCTGGAAAGGAAAAGCCACAATGCCTTTTCAGTCTATCAAAAGTTAGTCTTTTCAACGCTCTACTTGGAGTGATGTGTTAATTAATTAAAATGCACTGTTCCCTCTTCTGACGCCACTTTTTATACTTTAAACATTTCTTCTCTTAGTTATTTTTAACAGGATTAAAAATATTAATTCAGAGTTTTATTTTTAATTTTTACTATTGCAGAAGTTATGTGCCCTGACCCATATTTGTATCGACGGGAGTCAAAGGGTTCAAATAGTGAAATTGTAAATGTTTTATATTTAAGATTCTTTAAAAATCAAGAGAGAATTCTTGGTTAGATTTTCTTTCTTCCTTCCTTCTATTGAAGAAAGTGGAACAAATTCATGAAAGGGAGCACCGTCAAGAAGAAAGATGAAAGGAAGTCACTATATGTATTCTAGAGGAAAACATCTTGTATTAAACGCTCGTCTTATCATATTGAAGGGATGAACGGATGACTTGTGAGAAAACCAGCCGAGGGGAGAAAAGAAATCCACATGGATACATAAGTATTCGGTTCAGCTGTACACCTTTCAGCTGATAGCTTCGACCTTAAGGCACGATCACATACTTTATTCTACCCCTCGTCTAAGGGAGAAACTCTTAACTCTCTTTTTTGGCTAACATGCATATGCACTTAGGAAAAGAAATATTCAATACGAAACGACGCGAGGAAACATAAAAATAAAATCCGATGGGAAGCATTATTTTCTAATATATATTACGATAAGGAATAAATGTCACATTTCGTGACTTTAATTTATACCGAAATATGTATTTTGCGATTAAATCGACTTTGATGGTGTTAACTAAGACTTATTCAATCTTTATTGATGTAAATGACTGTAAATTAATATAGTTATTTATAAATTATTAGTCACTGTTGAAAATCCTTAATGTAAATTAGAACAATTAATTCACTTATTGTGACTTAGTTAACAGCTTCGCACGAGTTTCACGCTTCTCTCTCTCTCTCTCGTTCGATTTCTACTGAAATTTCGCTGTTCCGGCCAATCAATAATTAAGAAAATTTTTTAAAACTTCTTTAATATATAAATATATTAATATAATATATTAATATAGATATAAAACCTTATTTGTGGCCCTTATACAGCTCTCGCTGTTTGTTTTACTGTGGAAGTCAGTATTTAATTTGCTGAAGGAAATAGTTAGTAAGGTTCAGATAATTACAATACCACTCGAAAATTCCAAAGGTGCTTTATTGTTCACTAAATAATTTTCTCTGCATTGCTTATGGCTGTACTGCATTAAAGTTCATTATTTCACATCGTAACTATTTTTGCACCAACCTAGTATATTCGTTAATTATTAGTCCACAATTCTATTGTTATGCAGAAAATAACGAGTAGTTAGAGAATATATTTCATCAGCAGCACAGCTTCTCACTTTAGAATTGTTATTAGTTTCAAACTCAACCTCTTTTGTAACGTGTACGTGAATAAACAATTGGTATATACAATTGGTTACCAATTATATTAGTTTGTTATGATATTTGGATACTTACAAATTTAGTTTATGATACTTCATAATTTTATTCACACTCTTTGCGTAGACATTATTTTTTGTTATGGCAACTACACTTTTCATTCTGCGTTTTATATGCCCTCCAAACCTTATCATACAAGCAGATACTTTTGTACAATCAAGTTTGATAACCGAAACACAAGCGGATTTTATATAAATAGATTTATCAACTATGCAAATACGTTTCATGCGGAAAGCCCGATAATGAAATTTTGTCGAGCCGGATACACATTTTGTGCATAAATAAATGATTAATCTAATTAAATAAAAATCTTTCACCATTAATGAAGCTGATACTTTTATCAGCTTTTATCTGTGAAAATATAATTTTGGCATGTGTTCGTCTGGACAAAGTATCGCATGCATTAGTAGATCATTACCCGTAAACCGGTCAATGATCATAAAATATTTAACAGGATATGTATGTTCGGAAGCATTCGCGTGTTCCGCTCAGGTAAGCTGGCCGAGCATACGAAATTACAAGTTTTTGCAAATGGGATTTGCATGTAACAGGGTGATCCACCTCGGTTTCACGATCCGATTGAAACGTATATATAACTGCATTCGACGTATCCCAACACTTATGCTAATTTACACTTTGCTCGAAAATAATCCTTTCGATCGTTGAAAATTTTATCGATTTAACAACGGAAGCTTTTCTTAAATCATTGACAATTACTTGTAACCCCTTGAAATTTTAATAAATATGAACGTGCGTGGTAATTGAGTTGGCGGTGGAATGCAAGTGACACAATAATAACACAAGTGAACTTGGTTACATATATGATGTCGAAAATGCAAGTCATTACAAAAAAAATAGTTCCCCCATTTGATTCACGGTTAAATTTCTTATTTATGTTTCGTAAAATAAACCAAAACCCTTTTTGTAAGAGCGAAATTATGTTTAAAGCTTCCTGTTTTTCCGCATTTGATCGTTTATATAGAACACTTATATTCCCCTCACTATGAGAGCACAAAAGCTCACTTTTTCACTGTTTACTCTGCTACCTCATCTCACGCGTTAACTTTTCTCCTTCCGCTCTTATCTCTATTTCAGAATTAGCATGAATTATTGCGGTACTTCCGCAGCTTCCGCATGTGAGTTCTGTAGTGTCCATTGTAACTTTTCCTAGTCATGATGAGAAGGAGGGGGTTATTGTGTTGGGTTCAAACGAAAATTTCGCACACCCTAAATCCACCTTTTTTCCTCTTTCCCTCTTTTCCCTCTTTTATATCTTTTCTTCGTCAAGTGGATCCCTTTCCTCATTCCACTGAACATTTTTTAACGTTACCGCTTTTTTTTTTCGGTTGTCTGTGAAAAAGCAGTACGGGCGCCGAAATGTAGTACTAAATAACTCTGATTACGAGCAAACATTACTTACTCTCCTTTGTTCTCTTTGCGCAATTCACAATTTTTCTGCACCTTTCACTTTTTTTTGACCTTTTCATATATTTACTGTCGCGAAATTATACAAGACATACGAGTAATGTATTGGGATTTTTCTACTTAAAAAAGTAATGTTACTATATATTGAACACATCGTTGTCAAATATCTTGTTTATATTTTATGGGATAATTGATACGAAATTGCTTGAAATTTTAAGTATTATAATTTTAAGAGATTTCACGTTATAGGTAATAGAATATTGAGTTATTTTAAGGACTCAAGGGATTTCAATAGATTTACGAGATAGTGGATTTTTAGGAATTTCCGGGGTTTCTAAGTAATTTTAAGGGATTTTGAGATATTTCATGATATTAAGTAAATTTAAGGACATTTATTTTCAAACATTTTAAATTATTTGGTGAGATTTCATTGGATTTTGAAGAATATTAAAGTATTTAATGAGATTTCATGGAATTTTGAGTAATTTTAAGAGATTTAATGAGACTTCGTGAGATTTTGAGTAATTTAAATTAATTTTAATTAATTTTAAGTAATATAAAGTGATTTTACGAAACTTAAAGGAATTTCATTTGATTTAATAGAATTTTAAATAATTTTAAAGGATATAACGATAGGTTGTGGAATTTTAAGAAGGAATATTAAGTGATTTTACGAAATTTAAAGGAATTTCACTAGATTTGAAAGAATGTTAAAGGGATTTTAAGAGTTTTAATGAAACCATGGTATTTTGAGTAATTTTAACTAATTTTAAAGTATATCAAGGAACATCAAGTAATTTTACAAAATTTACACGAATTTTATTAAACCTATGGAGATTCCTGAAATTAAACCAGGAATTACAAGTTTCTATATTTCAAAAATTGTAAATTCTCAATTATTTTGTATACTTTTGAAATACCTTAAAAAATTTTTAAATCTTTTGACTTGAAATTGTTTAGAATCCTCTGAATTTTTTTAATAAAAGGTATGCAAAAACGAGAAATTAATCGCGCAAAGCGCGTGGATCAAAATTACTAAATAAAGTAAATATAGATGCTGTTTGCATCCGCATCTAAAATTTCAAATAGTAGTAATAAAAAAGATATTTGCTACTAGGCACTCAGGAATTTTTTAACCAAGTTTTTAGAAGGCAATTAATATTTTGCTTCAAAGTCACACATAATGAAACATTTCTTTTCACCAGAGGGCAAAAAATCTCCCAATGTGTGAGGTTCCCAGAAAAGAATATTATCTCAAGTATTTCTCTGTTGAATTTAGGTTTTTCACCAACGCGGTTTGATTTAGGTCTGCCGTGCTAATGATGAAGACTTAAGAATAAAAAAATATACCGTTATACTCATAAAATCATCAACAATTCATAATTAAGTTTTATGTACATTTTTTCTTACAATAATATTCCGTGGTACGATTTATCGGTACACTTTTCTTTCAAATTTTGTTTTAATTCTCTCAGAAAAGACCACTGTGGAATAATAGGGAATGTATATTGTTACACCACGTAAGCACACACGTTTCCTTTTTCTGGTATTGATTGATGCTTTGTTGAACGAACACTAACCCCTTGGTTTTTTTCTTTTTTTTTTTTCTTTAACGACCGAATGCTTAGAATTTAGAATACAATTTTCAACGTTCTCTCTGACCGTACTTTTTTCCACAACAGTTGGAGAATATTACGCGTTACTACTAGAAATCGATATTGCTGTTTATATATTCAATTTTACAAGAGTTTTATGACCATTCGCTTCGCTTGAATGGGGATGCAAATGGAGGTGATGATCTGAAAGTAATGAAATTACTTAGAATCCATTCATTATAATCCTGCTTATCATTGAAATGTCGTTTTTCATTTCAAAGATGAATGCATTATTAAAACGTTGACGTTTTTACGACATGGAAATCAGATTATCATCTATTAATTTTTTTATAACAACTCAATATGGACTAGCTTGACTATAGATTCGGGCTGTGCCTCGCGTTACAAATAGCTGATTTTAATGCAGAAGAGGATAATTTATTAACGCTCGCGGTAATACTAAAAAAACTGAGATACGCTCTGAGCCAGGAAAAAGAATATTAAGGTGTCCTGTAATCTCGAGAGTTTTAATTTGTGCTTTCATTCAAGCGAAAATTTCAACGTCATCTTTTTTTTATGCCTTTATATACCATGAATAATTTCAAAATACATGGACAGAGTGATGTAGATTTACAGTGAAGGCATGTAATATAATTAGGTTAGATATACAGTCAAAAAGCAGGAGAAAGGGGCGGAAAGGAATGGCAGGATGAAGAACGACGAAGTAAGAGAATAAGGAAGGTAAACACTTAATTATTAAACTGAAGGGTATCCTCTCAATTAAGCTAACAATTAAGGGAGAGGGGAAGTGGATTACGACTATTCATGGTTGAAAGTAAATCCCAAGCTTACACATTAGAGAGTCTATAGTTGCATATTTAAACAAAATTTATTGACACATTATTTGCAGGAGACCAAAGTTTATTATAATATTAATAACAAAATTACTATCAGGTTTGTTGAAACCAAATATTCGTATAATCTGTATTTCCTACGGAAGATATAAATACCTGCAATGGATAATATTGGATATTAATTCGTAATATTTGGGTATTATATAGTTTAATATTTAGATATTACATCAAAATATCGAAATAATTGTCCTATTGTTTAATATCCAGATATTACTGATGAATATCCCGTTTTCCCCATGTAGGGGAGGATATATTATCAACGTCGATATAATTAAATCAATTTAGGTTTCAATCAGAGAATGTATATAATTTTGGTCCGTTCAGTGCCTCTAACAGTTTCTAAAAATTGTATTATTAATTTGGCCAAATGACTATCGATCGCTGCACCAATTAATCTGCTGAAACCTTTGAAATGAGCGTTATCAGGTGGGATTACCTTAATCTTTTCTCGGAATACTCGAGACCGGAGCAGGTTTTTGTGTGGTTTCCACGTATTACAACGAACATCGCTCTTCACTTCAATGCACATAGAACTATGTTTAACCTTTTCCGCAAAAAGCTGTTGCCCGAATACAAAAGAACAGACATGACTGAGAACATTTTTTTTTTTTTTTTGGAATCAACAAGAATTTCGTTGAACCAACAGAACATTTTGAATTTGAAACCTTAATAGGTGTAGCTGGAAATAGTATTTGTTTTAGCTTGAGAGAAATAAATATTGGAAGTATGAAAGTTTTAAATCGTTTGTGCTTTTAATGCTTTAATTTAAGGAAGACAACATAATTTCACTTCAAATAACTCGCTCGCTTTCTCTTTTAGCCTTTTCAGTCTCGACTTTTTTTACCACACGCTTAAAAAAAAAGAATAAGAGACTTGGACAGGATTGGAGCTCGCAACTTAAACGAACCATTGTAGAGCATCCGCCTCTTTCATTAAAGAGTACCTGAAAAGCGGCCATACATATATGTATGGATTATACACACGGTGTGTGCAAGTGCAACTATACACCACTACACTATGAGAAAATACAATTATCCTTTATGGCAAACGTGCTTTCGTCGCAGCTTGTAAATCACATTTTCGTATGTGACGTCGCGGTTTGCAGTCAGATACATACGAATTCATGAAACTGCATACGTTTCATTCAATTTAATTGCGTTTAAAAAAGCAATCAGACACAACCAAATTTTGAATTACGACACGCGTACCAAAGTGTCCGGTCTCAGAATTTCTATTTTATTTCAACAACTGTATCAATTGTTGTGTATTAAATGCATTTGTCTGACTTATAAGATTATCAATCTATCAATTTAGTTGAAAGTTTAATATTACTAGCAACTATGATCCGCGCGCGATTAATTTATCGTTTTTTCACACCTTTTGCTAAAAAGATTAAAAGGGATTTCAAAAGTATACAAAATTGTTGAGAATTTATAATTTTTTTAAGTATAGAAACTTGTAATTCCTTGTCTAATTTCAGGAATCTCCATAAGGTTCATAAAATTCTTTAAAATCACTTTAACATCCTTCAAAATCTGATGAAATTCCTTTAAATTTCGTAAAATTAGTTGACATTCCTTGCCATTTCTTAAAATTACTTAAAATTATTTAAAATACCATGAAGTCTCATTAAAACTCTTAAAATTCCTGAAAATCAACTGAAATTTCATAAAACCCCTTGAATCTCTTCAAAATATTTAAAATTACTTAATACCTATATAAAATATCTTAACCTTTAACTGGCACAATTCCGTACTCGAACGTAAATGACACAAGGGGTGTTTTCTACCCCACATGTTCAAACGTGTATCGCGCAGCCGGTATTATAGTATATTACGTGACAAGGGGCGAAAGGCGTCAATTTCACGAGTGTGAAGTTAGCTGCCCGAGCGTAGCTAGAGCACATATCACACGAGTGAAATTGTCGCCTCTCCCCATGTCACGTATACATACACTCGACTTCCGCAATAGTCACCACCGCAATAGTCACAATTTCGCAATAGTAACCAATTTCCTTCCGCAATAGTCACCAGCTGTTCTCAGCTGTTCTCTCAATTGCCACTTGATACCACTGCACATGCGCTGCGATCGGCATCTGATTGGTTGCGAACGCAAACCACACAATACACAATAAACATGCGCAATCGATGTGACATTTGAGGTAGGGAAAATTGGTGACTATTGCGGGGGCAACTATTTCGGATTTGGTGACTATTGCGGAAGTCGAGTGTACTATTTTTCATAACATCAATTGAAAATTCGACTTTCGATGCCTTCTGTTCAGCTGTTTTTTACTTTCGACCCTAGAGTTGAAACTGCTACTTTCGCCCTGCTATGAAGGCAGGGCGAAAAAAAATCTTTACCCTTAGTTAATGATGTCAATTACCGATAGATAGCGGCTCATACTCCATTTTATTTTATTTAGTGTAGTTATTAATTCAAACTCAAAAATTTTCTGGGGTATTGTTTACCCCTTGTACCAGTTAAAGGTTAAAATCACTTGATATTCTATTTCTTAAAATTACACAACATATCGTTATATCCCATAAAATTTTTGAAAATAAGGGCCTTAAATTTACTTAATATCATAAAATATCTCAAAATCCCTTAAAATGACTTAGAAACCTCCAAAATATCACCAAATCCCATAAAATTACTTAAAATCCCACAACATCCCCGGAAATTCTTAAAAATCCGCAATGAAATCTCGTAAATCCATTGAAATCCCTTGTGTCCTTAAAATAACTTAATATCCTATGACATATCGTAAAATCTCTTAAAATTACTTAAAATTTCATGCAATTTCATAAAATCCCCTCAAAGTCCTTAAAATTACTGAATGTCCAAATCCTTAAAATTTCATAAAATTCCTCAAAATATCGTAAAATTACTTAATATCTTTAAAATCTCAATGAATTTCGTAAATAAAACTCTTTTAAATTCCTTAACATTATTCAAAATCTTGAAGTCTCACTATAAATCTCTCAAAATACCTGAAATCCAATGAAACTTTTTTGACAGCAATCGTTTTGACAGCGAAAATAATCTGAAGATAGTTTTCTAATTCTGTATATTCATACAATTATAATAAATAATTTTTTGATATAAGGTTTATATCAATATTTATAAATTTACATCGTAAATATATCTTCTTACTATAATCTATTATAGCGCCATTTGTCAGATTGATGGGTGATGCGTCATAACTAAATTACATGCATTATGTATACCACGCTTCAAATACGTATAACCTCCCCTACATTTAAATTAACCTTGAATAAGGAAAAAGCTCGCCATACAGCTTCGTGTAAGCACATTAAGTATGTGATTGAAACTCAACTTTTCCGTCGTGACCCGGAATGCGAAGAGGTCATATTAACACTTAATGCAAACGCATGTGCGCGATGATACTGTGCCATCACGTGTCCAACAATTTTCGCATGGATTAGTCAGAATCCAAATTCAAAAGGTTCCTAGTTTCTACAGAAAATGGCTAATGCCAGCAGAACACGCTTCGATCTTTCAGTCACGCCAAGATAGATAGGCAGAATTATTAGCCCAATGGCTTCCTTTACTTTACCATGAGGGCGTTGCATACATTGAAAGAAGATATACTATTTCCTTTTATAGGAAGTACAAATTTTAGACCAATTTTCTCCTTATAAATAAAGACAAGTAAATCATCCCAATGAATCTCTTTCCCTTTAAAAACAAATAAAAACAAGTAAATACCAGCTAGTTTCGAAATTCTTATTGTTACCGTTTCTCTCTCGTTGATTGTTTTCTACGAAAACTTAAAGTAAATCGTAGTTCATAGTGTCTAAGGGACCTCCGTCAAATTCTAAATTCCCTTTATTTTCTTACACACGCCATATATTTCTTGTACTATTGTGTAATGTATATCACACAACTGTGGCATTAAGTTTGGCAAAAAATTGTATCGTACATAATCCGCAGGAATATTCCTCCGTCAAATTGTCTGCATTCTAACTGTATATGAGTTCCAAATAATCCTAGGTCTGGCGACCCTCGTTGTACGGACAAGCATTATTTGTCGCCATTTACTCTAACGTCACGTAGCACCGGTGACCAGATGGATAAAAAGAGCTGAAACTTTTTGCCATTTCAGTTGGTGAATTCTCTTGGTTGGGTTTCATTCCTCCTTCCATCCTTTTCAGAAACTCTAAATTGCCATGACCTTATCAATGTTATGTGCTCCTCACGCTTCTTGGCGTACTTGGTCTTCTGAAGTCCTCAGGAACTAGAATTCCTCCACCGATTGCAGCAAATAGCTGTGATGCTTTTTTAGGAGAAAAATGCACTCGAAACTTTGTGAATACCTCCTTGTAAACGAAAACCGTGAGATCACCACTTGACAAGCACAGTGTAGTGGTTGCTTCTGAAATTCCTGTGTCTGACCGAACAGCGCTTCTACTACTGCTATTAATCACTCGTCGGTTTATTTTCGTCGTACTGCATGAATGATACTGAAACTTTCCCCATTGCGAGTGTATATAAATGTCGGGAATAACTGCGCATTCCTGCTGTATGCCCAGGCAATGTAATATACGGAACTCTGTTGCAGATAACATACTGCAATGTTTGTTTATTAGTTCCATTTTCACTTTACTCTGTTTCAATAACACTAAAGCATTTGATAACGAAAACACTCAACACTCAGAAATGTTGAAAGTGTAGTAACCATTGAAATTTAGAAAATCTGTCGAATGTTGAAGGTACATCAACCTAATTCAGATTCAGGAGAGCAGAACTCATGAAAATTGTGTCTCAAAGAACATAACAGTTCGAATCTCGAGTTTTATTTAATATCTCGTCTCATCATTAACACCATCACACGATTTCTGTTTACCAGATTGATTACGTTCCTAACAATGTCATGCATATGTCAATCACGTATGAATTAACGCTCATGTCAATTGGTACGCATTCGTCGTCCCTGATCGAGGCTTGATTGATGAATATACCTTTGTATATTGAAATTTATGCATTCGAGAAATATTGCGAGAAATTCATTGCCGAGAGCAAATAACCTGATGTACATAAACCGATTTTTAAATATTTAAAAATATCTTTTGGTAGTTTATGCAAATATTTGTTAATGCAGTCAATAAAATGAAAGACCATGTGATGGAGTTATGAGGACTGTAAAACTTTCACAAAAGTTTCTCAAAATTTATTACAGTGCAGTCGATAAAAGTTCATATTAGTTTACTACCAGCAATGAAAGTTAAATACTATTATTTCTTTTGTTCCAATGTAATCTGATTGAAATCCATTTTGTTTTTAACTTTTTAGTGCTTTTTAATCTTCAATAGTTACAGACCTATCATTTTGTTTGCAGTCTATCATTTTTGCAGTTAAAGACTGTATTACTTGAAATCTAAAGGAAGACTTCTCCTTTATATATATGTGTATATATTGCAAAAGAAGTTAACGAGAGGATGATAGCTCTGGGAGTATTACGAGCCATGTTTTAATAAACCACTAACATAGCAGAAAGCAGCAGGTCTCTGAATCACATTCATGAACAATGGACAACATACCTCTTGCGCTCCCTCTACCACTCATTTACGATGTCATAAAATAGTTATTGCCTGTGACCTTCTTCTATTTGGAAAATCTACATATTAAGTACACGTTAAAAAGCATACCTCATAGCCAATTGATTAAAAAGTACTCTACTATCAGTTCTATCAATTTTATTGAGAACTTTCAATAAATTATTATATTATTTATTATACAGGGCAAAACACATATTAAAGAATGATAATGATCATTTACATCAAAACGAGTTAACATCCATTAAATTTCGGCTCATATATTCATATATATACATATATTCCTTCTATATATGGGAATTTATCGTGTCTATAATCTCTCATGAACACATTAATATATTTTTAACGATTTAATATCATCTGGTGAAAATATAGCGCAATTTCAATTTATTTTGTGAAGTTAGCCCACTGACTGACCTATTTTAAATTGAAATAAAATCACTTAAAAATTAAATATGAACAGAAGGAATATAAGAAAAGAGAATATTAATGTTCGCGTGCCATTTGCGATGCTCATCGACCTCAGTCGTGTGGATTACCTTTAAGAACGGATGTGGATCCTGCACGGATAGGTTATTTGCGGTAGGACTGATTTTCAAACATACCGAGGTGCCCGTTGATGGCGTAACACGTATTACGGTTGGTGTTGCTGTGTACAGAAAAGAGTAACCCCTTGATTGGGTTTACGTGCGAGAAAAAAAGGAAGGTGAATGAATACAAGGAGAAAATTGCAGGTGCGACCCACTTTTGTAAAAACGAGGCTGAGCGATCTAACGAATCGCCGTTTTACTCCAGCTCTACAATCGCCACCACCACCCAACCCTTTTCTCCTCATGCTCGTTACGAATTGCCGCGTACTCGTTATTACAAATTTACATATCAAACCAAACTCGAAACAGGATATAATAGGTGATTCGTTACCCTGTATCGAAGGACAGAAAAGTACAGGCGAATTGAACGAATTGAATTGAATTGAACAAATGGTGGACTTGTATTAATTATTGCAAGGCAAAGACTTTTTATATGATTTTTTATATAGTCGTTTTATTCTCGAAATCCTAATTATTTAAAAGGTTTTTTTCAAGTTCAGTCTTCAATTTTTGATGATTAATTTAATAGAAGCTGAATTTTTATTTTCTTAATTACACCAGGTAATTAACGGTGCTTCATAATTTCTGTTGATTAAATTATTTGCGTTTACAATTTAATCATTTTTTGTATGATCTAGGAAAGACTCTTTTTTTCTTTTGATTCTATTACTGATTTAATTTACAGGTGAAGAAACCTTTACATCTTTTGGAAAAACGCTTGAAGAAATGAAAAATAGAAAAAATAATAGGTATTATATTATATTAGAATAATTATTGTGATGAATATTAAATAGTACTTTAATAAACCCCAATATAGTTGTAGGGGTGAGATCTCTTGGTTTCAACCCTTAAAACAACCCCCTTATTACGTGATTTTAGCTAGAAACGTGAAATTAATTCATCACTAAAAATGATAAGAAAAAAAATATAAACTCATTTTCAAAACCATTCCTAATTGAAAATTCAACCCAAAGAAACAAAATTTCTAAAGTAAAAATAATTTTAAATATTCGTCAGGTTTTTCCATATCACCAATTTAAAATATCATTTTATATTCGTAATAACATTTTTATGACCACTGACTAAAAGCATATAATATGTAATTAAATTACATGTGTCCAAATTAAATTCTTTCTGAATTGGATCCAGTTTATAGATAATTTAATTTGAACAGTGGAAAATCTGATGCTATGTATTAAAAATTGAATCTTCTCGTACAGAATAATCAGAGGCAGATTTAAAATTTCATTCTGTTTTATTTTCAGGAAGCCTATCGAATAACTGAATTAAATTTAAAAGGTCAAAGTAGGCAGCATTGCCTATCTAAAATATTTAGCTTTCATGTTGTTGTACAGTCTGCATAATAAGCGGAAAAGAACCACTTTTTGCGTTCTTCACACATGAAGTGCGACACTTATCGTACAATTCTTGAACTATCATATACGATCAACTTATATGTATACTGATCAACTTTCGTTGAAAGAAAGAACAACTTTCGCGCAGAACACATTAGTTCATTTAGAAAGAAGGAAATGAAAAAAAAAAAAAAAACAAAAAAAAACATGATAAATCTCAAAGCTTCGTACACTACTGAATCCGCAGAAAATGAATCTGAATGTAGCAGCTGTGGTGCACGCGTGTAGCATCGTATTGTGAATTCGGGGTACAATTTGTTTCTTATCCGACGCTATAAATCATTCCTATTCACGTCTCTGACTTTATCACATACGTGCATTTGGTCGATCGCGCGCTATTCGAAACTACATGTCGTCAAAATGGTGTGGTCGAGGAAACGAAGCTCCTATTCTGCCATCATATTGGACGTATAGCGACTGAGAGAACATCTCGAGCGCGTTGGATCGGGAATGTGTTTTATTGCTTCTCTGATACGTGGAAATAGGGGACGCCTGATGACGTCACACAATAGGGGTTACTCTACCGTTATTAATCATCTCTGTTCAGCAATATCATGAAATATCCAACAACTTCTGCATATTCACCTGGAGTATACCTCCTATACCCTCAAGTATTGAGAATTCTTTTTTCATTATCGTTAATTAAATACTTAAAATACTTACTTACAATTAGAATAATTTGAACTTATTAAACATTGAATGAATCGTATATTCATTTTGTAGCATCTAGTTCCATAATTACCCCGAAGAAGTAAGCCGACTAAAATCAATAAATACATTTGTTTACTCTAACTATATTCAAAGACCTCTAACGATACATACAATTCTTTATTGAATGAGAAATTCTCATATTTAAAGACTGACCTATAAGAAAAGATGCCTAAGTCAATTAGATTATATTTATAATAGATTCTAGAAATAACCAGTGTTCACAATGTCTACAATAAAAGCAGTTAAATACCTAGTAAAGAAATATGCTTGAAATGTTTTCTTTTCAAAGTATGCACTTTATTTCAGACTTTTTCCAGGTTGGTTCTCATTAATCTATTTTTTCTCTTAGAATTCAATACGTACCATTTTTTACACTGAAAAGTTTTTACCCCATTTTTTTAAACGAAATATTTTTATCCACTTTTCCTGACTTTGAATTAGTATCACAATATACTGTTTAATTTATATGCGCAATATAATTAATGAATTATAATCTAAACATCAAAAAACTAATGTAGAGCTTTCAGCAGATCGGAATAATTTCAAGTTTTTGCTGTAGAGAAATATCGATGTGTCATCTGGCGTATATGTTGAATATGAACATGGGCTGCCGCAAATAGGCAAAAACTGACAGATTTTTATCATAATCGAGAATCGAGATCAACTTGAAGCTTTTTCCTGATTTCCTTTAGCTTTTTTTTCATCAAGCCATGAGAGGAAAAAGTGAGGTCCTTCCGTCCCGGACATTAGCGTGGTCACGCTATCCTCTGTTGCTACAGGTTGAACTGAATTACGCTTTTTCAGAGCTCTCCCTGCTCGATTATATATACTTTTCACACTGTTGGAGATAGCCCACTTTTTATCTTCATCGCTGCTGCAATTTTCTCTTTTTAGTTTCTCTTAACTCCAGCTGGCCATAGAAAAATAACACACCATCGTTCACCTCTTTTTTTATTGAATTTACCTCCTGGCATTAGGATAATTTCATGGCATACGTATTTTCTGACACTATAATATTTGACAAGCTATATTTTTGAATTATACTTTCTTTATTTAGATTATCGCTTTTGTATATTAAATTCGGTTTTAAAAAAGAATTTATTTGGTGTATGGTACACAAATAGACCTGAAAATAAACTCCTTCGTAATGTGACAAAGGATTTCTATCCTTTATCGTTCTTTGAATAAAAATAGAACAACAAAGTTTCAAGTGATGAATTTAACTTTTTATTCACTTTTATAATTATTAAACAAATCCTTATTCAGTGGGAAACAAATATTGCTAGTATATACACACATTTTAATTATTCTATTGTAACCGAAACCTTTGGGTAATTAATGGTCGTCTCTTTTGACAATCACGTAACGATTGTTACGAAATTCAATTTAATCGACAAGTGGATTCGTACGTGGGGTATTATAATGCAATTTTGATAACAATATTGTACTAAATAACGCTCCACATGTTTTGATAGAATATTTATTGAAAATACGAAACAGAATTTTTTGTTTTTTGAAAGTTTAAGTTGGACACTAAATATCTATCTGATTCAGATTTTTAAATTATTGCGGAAAATGGAATATTTGATATGAAGGTATCAAATTTCTTATACCTATGTATATATGGAGATATTGTACTAAAAATGGCTTTACGTTTACAATAATAAATATTTTTGACTAAAATTTACCTCCGTAAAAAATATTTATTATTGCGAGGATTGAATTAGCGAAACTAAATTTGTTTTTATGGTAATTATAGTTAATTTATTTAATATATTTAGGTTAAATTTATCAATTTTAATTAACTATTTTCTTTAACTCTTTCGGAGTCCAATTACTTCTATCTCATATACTCTGAATTTCTTGTCCTAGACTCCTAAAGATTCGCAATATAATGAAGTATTCTCACTCCGGGGGTGGTTTCACAAATTAATTCCTATTTCTTTCAATTACCTTGCATACGCTCCGAAGCTATCCTAAAACAACTAACGAGCCTTTCTTTTGACGTATTTAATTTTCCAGTTATTAATTTGTGAGTTTCTTTCTCCTCTCATGAAATTAAACTTCTTTTTACGAGTTTTTTTATTTTTCCAGAAAAAATTGCAAATTCAGCACTCTTCAACGTTTTCTGTGTCTAAATTTTTTACGAAATAACGTTGAATTATTTTTCTGAAAAATATATGATAATGTAACAGGAGACAATTCGGGATCGAATATCGATTAGGTTTATCCAAGAAAAGAAATAATCTGTAGCTGATAAATTTATTATATGTACTCTTGAAAAAGAACGACGGTACAAAAGTGCTCCGTGACGAGCGTGACGCGCAGACAAGACTAATCTGATCTCGCTAGAGAACGCTCTTACTGAGCTACAGAGTGCGACACTCATTCTTTGGCGCGCTTACGTTTAAATGAGATATATTAATATAATGAGTATCGTTACAATAAAAGATTAAATTGAGCAGC
The DNA here is from genome assembly GCA_904066015.1 of Synergus gifuensis. Classification (NCBI taxonomy): domain Eukaryota; kingdom Metazoa; phylum Arthropoda; class Insecta; order Hymenoptera; family Cynipidae; genus Synergus; species Synergus gifuensis. Next base: position 1,391,173 of record CAJFCO010000047.1, read on the forward strand.
GTTTACAGTTCTGTTTAGTCAGAAGCGTCATGAATTTCAAGACTGAGCTGTCACACTCGTTTTGATTTTACGATTTTCAGGTGGTACTCGGGTGAACGTTCGCCGATGTGAATTCATTTTAATGGGTTTCGGAACGATCACGTGACGTATATATTTTTTTATTTTTACGTGCCACCAACGGAAAGCGAACATCCGATTGATGTGGATTTCAACGTCGTGGTTTTCCACAAGTGAAAAATTCATTACTACTGTCATAAGCGGACATTCAATCAAAAAAAGACAAATTACTATTGACTTCGTGCTTAATTAATACGACGTAGAAATCTCATAAAAATAGCTTTTCTTTTTTGCGTGTTTCTATAAAGGTGAAATGAATGAAATATTTCAATCCTTTCAAATTTCAAAGTACAGGTAAAATATATTATTTTAATTTCAAAAATTAAATTTACTCGAGTGGGTTTTGACGTCATAAAAAGACTATTTATTTAACTGTTCAGAATAAGAAATTCAATAAAGCATCACCATTCGTTTTTCTCTTTGCTCTTTTTTTTAATTTTCTGTAGAGGAAAATAAACATCGAACCATGACAGTGTAATTTTTATTATTGTGTGAGTTTCTATAATCTGAATTTGTACTCTCTAAAATGACATTACACACTGAACTGTGCTGGTGAAACTGGTATTATCCAAGTGTTCAATTACATCGATCGTTTTAATGAAAACGTTTCGAAAATTATATATTGTAAGCTGTGACTCACCGTTCATACCGGCCGGAATTAAACCACTTTGATCGAAATTTCGAAATTCATATTCGATTCATCGTGCTTTGAAGAATTAATTACTTTTTCTCTCCACTCACCTGTAACAAAGAGTTTTTTAAAATTAGAAATCACTGTAGAGATAATCTAGGAAGAAATAATTTAAAGAAGAAATAATCACCATATAACCAATAATAACCATTTTTCTTTAAATAAATATGCTAATAACAATAAATAAAAGGAGACCATTGTATAAAAGTTACTGTTGTAGACCATTGTCTACAATTACTGTTTTAACGACCATTATTAATAATTAAAGAAGGTATTATATATTTAAATATTTTTTTTGCAGACTTTTTATAGTTCAACATATGTAACTTTACTGAGAGATTCTTAATTAATTGACTCAGCAGAATAGTTTATCGGTATTAATTCTGAGGTGGAAAAGCATAGGTAACTGACTGACAATTTTATGAAAATTGAATTAATTTCAATTTTCAGTGCTTTTTCGGTAATAATCCTCTTTAATATCTCGCAGCTCGTATAATTTTAATGCCTTCACTGTGCCATAAATATTTAATGAGCGACATTCACCTATCTAGTGCAAAATTATTATTAATAATAATTTGACATCTAAATAAAGATTCACAAGCTAAGGTTTCCTGAAAATAATAAATAATAAATATTTAAATTATATAAAAATTATGTCTAAACAATTACTATTATATTTGAAACTCTTTCACAGAGATAATAATAAAGCATCATATGTGTTGGAGAATATAAAAACTCTTTACAAAAACAACTCCATTTGAATAAAATAACCTTTGAATAATAATAAGCAGAATAAAAAAAAAATATTTTGACACTTAATACTCAACATCGCTCGATGAAACGGAAACTCGTGGAAACGAGACGAGCCGAGACGATAATTTTGACAAATAAACGAAATTTTAAAAATATTTTATCGTTTTGTATGTTCATCGTTAAATATCGCTCGAATGCAACTTTATTATTATCAGGATCGCGTATCACACGGAAATGGGATTATTTTTACTATGCGATGATCGAACAAAAAGCCAAACAATTCGTTGTGTGCAAGCGGGCTGAGAAATACAAAATTTAATTTGGAATACAGAAAGATTACGCCTCGAAATAAATTTTCATTATTATTTTTATTATTTGCGTTGTATCCGTCTGTTTGGTTTAAAATTGAGTTTATTATAATGCAAAATCCTTGTCATGTTGTTGTATTACTCGCCTGAAGCATTTTCTCAGTGCTTGCAAGAGGGTGTTTGTATTCGCAAGTTGAGCATATTGGGAGGTGGCTGAAACGCGCAATTAGGTTGATCAGGCTTCGGGATTTCTCGAGAATGAAGCAAGAGATATTTGCTACAGTCGACCTCCTTCACTACGGTAGAAAGTTCCAGAAGCAAACGATGCATCCATTAGCCACACCGTATCAGCAAAATTCAGAAACTGATGAGTCTCAGCTACCCGAGATCAGTTGGCGCGAATATGTGTACAAGTACATATATTCACTGGATATGAGGGAAACTATAAGGTACAATTCTGTAGTGGTGGTACCTAGTCATTTCGAACTACTGGTTCATACATTATGCAACATCAGGCTCTTAAGTTACTTGAGGTTAGAGCTTTGGTCTAATAAATGAATGTCTAGTTTCGGGAGGTGCCACTGCGGCCTATAAATACATGCTCGGTGCATTATCTCCGCTCCAGGGCACATGTATGTCTGTGTGTGTGTTTTATTCTTAACAGGTGTGAGCAAACATCGATTGAACCCAAAAGCCCCAGAGGGTAATTAAGTGACACATTAACAAATGTTCCATCGACAGGGAAATAGTTTCGGGTAATTTATACAAGTCGACTGTTGATTGAAAAACAGAAATTCAAAAAGCTGAAGAAAAAAAAACAGCTGAGATAAAATAATCATAATAAAGAAAGAAATGAACTTCCTAAATTTGAAACAGTAAAAACTCACTGATTCACAGTAAAAGTGGAAGCCTAGAGACTGTCGGAAACAGTGAAAACAAATTTCACTGTTCCGACAGTAAGTATTACAGTTTTATCAGTACACTTCACTGACAAAACAGTAAAAAGTAACTGTGTGCCAGTAAGTATTACTGTCTATTACAGTTACTTTTTACTGTTTTGTCAGTGAAGTGTACTGATAAAACTGTAATACTTACTGTCGGAACAGTGAAATTTGTTTTCACTGTTTCCGACAGTCTTTATAGGCTTCCACTTTTTACTGTTTCAAATTTAGGGAGAAAGCGAGAAGAAAGTAATGGCGGCTTTTCAATTACGATTTTTCAACTCTGGGTATAAGATGCGTCAAAATGATTATAATCGTTTGGCCCATTACTCCCTAAATTTGAAACAGTAAAAAGTGGAAGCCTAGAGACTGTCGGAAACAGTGAAAACAAATTTCACTGTTCCGACAGTAAGTATTACAGTTTTATCAGTACACTTCACTGACAAAACAGTAAAAAGTAACTGTGTGCCAG
>CAJFCO010000047.1:1394854-1412514 GCA_904066015.1 Synergus gifuensis
TTCCGACAGTCTCTAGGCTTCCACTTTTACTGTGAATCAGTGAGTTTTTACTGTTTCAAATTTAGGGAGTACTCAGCGCCAATTGCGCATTAGGAACGTGAAGCATTCATTCGACATAGTGGCTTATACATGTGATTGAATGTAGATGTCCACATTACGAGATAATGATTCGAAAACTGTTTAGCTAATTTATTTATCGAGCAGACAGTTTTCCATGCTGACATTCGTATTTACATGTCAATAGTCAATAGTCATGTCAATAGCTTTAGTCAATCTGCAAATTGATTCAATCATTAGTGGGACAGTATGAGAATAAATTGGGTCACTCTAAAACTTGAAAAGTTTTTATCTAATTTCAATCAATATTCCTCAGCAGTATATGTTGGATAATCTTATTTTGGAATTAACTTAATCGAATAATAAATATCTGTCTTCATTATTTTCGTTTATCTTTTATCAAAATTTCTCTTGTGTCTTAATTGAAAAGGTTAATAATTCCATACTTTCAGAGCTTGAGCGCATCTTATCATAATAGAAGAGTGCTTGTTTTAATTATTTTCCTTTAACACGAAAGTGTGAGAACTCGAGCGGGAAAAGTGAAGCAGAAAAGTTTCGTACAAAGATTGAATATAAAATATATTTTAAAAACTTAAGTAATTATTTTACTGATTTTTGCACGACCTTGGAGTCTTTAATCATCAAGTGAGCCATCCGAAATTTAATCATTGGCAGGTCTGCACACGTCCTGTTCAATTTAGTTGTAGATGAGGGCAAAAATTCCAAGCGAAAGTGAACTTGTATTTCTGCTCAGTTGGTTGAAGGTGTGGCTTAGCTATTTGATGGTACTATGATAAATGGAAAGTTTTCGCGATAACAGAGATCTTCGATTCGTATCTTCCACTCTCTCCTGGTAGTCGAGGATCGATGGTGGTACTAAGCGTTTCAATTCGGGGCTTCGAATTCAGGGTACACTAGGTGGGTTCTCGTGTTCCATGCACTGGTCCTTATCTACAGAATGAACCATATCTCTGATGCTGAAGTTCAGAAAGAGATAGTAACAGACATGTAGATGTAGATGTAGAAATTTAGATGTAGAATTGTAGATGTAGAGGAAGGGGAAGAGGAAGAGGAAGAAAACAAGGTGGAACGCTAATGTCCAAGAACTAAGCCCTCGACCTCAAGATTTGTCTAGCACACGTACTTCTCTACCCGAAAAGCATGTAGAATCCTGCTGTGCTCAAAATGGTTCGAAACTTAACGGCTGGACCAAATACGCCTCGAATCCGGATCATTCGAAAATCGTTTAATTGCACAAATAAATATTAACGATCAATTTCTCATCTGTATTTAAAGCGAATCCCAATTCTCTTGATTAAATTCTGAATACAAGTTGGGTTTTAAGGGTTTTAGAAAGGTCTGTTGTAAATGGAAGCGAAAGAGTGGAAATGAATTCAAGTACGAAGGTATTTGAAGATTCAGTAACAATATTTAATTGTTTCATCATTTAAAGTTACACTATCTGTTAAGAAAAAATATTGATCTTGTCTTGAAAGTTTGCAAAACCATTATCTGAAACTCCCAAACATTTTTTTTTCTTTTCTCGAGTTTGATTTCTAGTGTAGAGTTTTATCTGAGAAGACATTATGATGTCAACGTTGGAAAATGGTACAAAAACGAGATAAGCTCTTTTCGGTCGGAGAGTAGCACAATCCGGTCAAATAGGATTAGCATAATCCTAATGTCTGATCGATGGGTTTGTGGCTTGCTAGGTCGTACGGGAGTTGTTCTGAGAGAACTTGTTTCAGACAGGATGGGTAGACGAACAATTTCCAATACGAGCTCGACAAATAGGAAGCGGAACGGTTGACGGAAAATCAGTTCAATTCTCGAATTCCATTTAAGCAGTAATGTCGCCTGCCTCTCATTCGATAACAGTTAGACCTTCAAGATGCTTCTATCATTGAGCTTTTAACGCTCAATTAAGCGAGATCCACAAATTCATCATCTTTGTGTCCCTCGGTACTTGCGACTTTGTCTTATATATGTTCGACACAAGATCTCCATTAGATAGCTTCCAAACTACTCAAATTGAATTAAGTGATCCATTTGCACCACAATATAACAAATTAAATTAAAGTCAGTTTTTAAACATTTTTTTCAATAAAATCAAGCTTGACATTATTTTTAAGAGTTTTCTCAATTGGTATTGTTTTGAAGTTTGCGAGGAAAACTTGGCAAAAAAACCTTAAAAATTAATTTTAAATACTCTTGAAACTCTACATGACTTTTGTGTAAACATGAAAAGTATAACACTCGTACGTTTTAAAATATTTACAACATTACAAGTCATATCTCGTTTTCCTTTAGTGGTTAGAAGCGGTAAAGCATATTGCATGCACAAGTAGAAACAGCGCAGCAGTTTCAGCAAAGCTAAAATATTCGTAAGCAGAATTAATTGGACCTCTCAGTAATTAATTCACTTCGTTAAATTGTTTGTGTTTGATAAATTAGCTGCAGACGAACTCAACATATCGACTTTACAGTTTTGAATTTTAACTTAACTGTTAATTTTTTAACGTTTAATACACGTTTGAATTTGGAAGTGACATTTATTTAATTTAAATTTTAGATCTGTTTTATCCATTCAGAGCAGAAAAGTGTAAAAAGATATTATATAAATTGGAGAGAGAAAGTTAATTCAATTTTTAATTATTGTAAAAAATCAAGGCACGCATTCAAATGTTTTAGGGATGCAAATTTTTTAGGGTGAAAAGCTTCAGAAGAAGGAATTATAATATAGAACTCACTTTTTTTAATAAATGGAAAGGGAGAATATTTTGGAATGAGAAAATACATTTTTTAGTTGATCTAAGAGTTCAAGATTTGTCAAGGACCTTCTTGGATATATCAGTGTCGACATATCAAATCACTGATCGCGAAAGTTCAAAGCATTAAGGTTCCGTCGCAATATGTAAAGTGTTCCTCTTCCATGGGGAACTGATTTATGAAATCTCAGGATTATACTGAAGAGATAAACGACGTTAGCAAGCGGAGTCGAATGCTGATTAAAGTGGACTGGCTATCGTGAGAATGGCCTTATGAGTCACGAGACAATGAAGTATGATATCGCATCGATAAATTGCAATTACTCGTTATCACCCTTAAAAGGGCGGCACCCTTCCCTTTTATCCATTGTGGGAGGTACTACCCCAATGGCGATAGTGTAAGTTGCCCATAAAATACACGTGATCTGTTGCCTAATGCACGCAGGGTACAAGTTTTCGCTACTTAAGATGAATTTACCCTTGACTTTTTTTATTTCAGAGTCTTTAAAAATAGTTTAAAGTATTAAATGCAAAAAAAGTATTAAATGTAAAAAAAGTATTAAATGCATAAAAATAAGAAAGTGGGACTTCACCAACATTGTATTCTAATTTAAAATACTTAATCTCTTTCAGAATAAAATTATGTGATTTATTATTCCATGCTTTTAAAAGACTCGTCCTTTAAAAGTTTTATTCATAAAGAAATACTCTACAACCTCATCATCTTGCACTCAGTACGTTCAAGTCTTGAGACTTTTCTTTTAATGAGATTTTAATAATCTTTTAATATGTATTAGAAACTTATTTTTTCATTTTTTATAAGTTTTTTTAACATTTCGAACTTTGAGGCAAGTAGGATGTAAATTGAAAAGTGAAAAAGAATCTCTTAGAGAGGCTTTAAGCAACTGTCTGAAAAGGAAAGAGAATAAGTGATGAAGCACGTCGAAATGGGAGAGAGTTCCATCCTTCGTAATTTAGTATATGCACTGTAAACTTTGGAAAGCAGATATTCTGTGCGCTAATATTATTATTTCGTAAAGTACCAGCTTGTGCTAATGCTTGTAATTTTATAAAATTCTAATTGTGAGTATGATATGTACAATGGGTTTAACTTCTTAAAAAATGGCATAATAAGAAATCTCTATATGACAAAAAAATTATAATCTATGCAAATGAAGGGTATCGGGAAAACCATGTAAGTGCCATGAGAAAAATTGTTCAGGAGTGCAAAAAAAACTTTTCAAAATTCGTCCATCAACATTTTTTTCTGTTTTTATTGTTCTTTAGGCTTCATTTCTAATAGCATAAAAATTAATAGATCACTATTCAAGACAAAAATTTATTTTTAAATTGTTTAAACAATTTTTGTATAAGAAAATTGTTTAAAAATATGAGATATGGAAAAACTTATTTATATGTCACCACCAATTGGACTGGACAAAAAATTGTCCCAATTTTTCGGTATCTTGCATTTGTAAACAATAAACTTCGAATTTTGTTTTTATTTATAATCCAAACAAAGAAATTTTTATTTCTCATATAATTAAATTACTTAGTTCCAAGCTAAAGTCAGGAAAATTTAATCTAAAAGTTAAAGTTAGAACCTGAAGTATGGAATTTCCTAATTAACTTTTGATAAACAGTGACAGAAATATTTAAACGAAACATGTTGCGACACTTTCAAATTTAGCACGAACAATGTTCTATTTGACGTGTGAGAAAACTTTGCATTAATTATGTTGACACTTCCAGTCATGAAACCATTATCTCCACGAAAATAAACATCTAAAATAAGAACTTTCTTATAGCAAAAAACATATTACGTAAAAGCTTTAAAATCTCAAATGATTTATAATTCCTATACACAAACTGAAACGAAATAAAATAAACAGTGTGGGTGTATACTTTTTATCAGAGATATTTACAAATAAACTCTGAAAATAGGATTTTAAAATCTCAAAGGAAAAGAAAAACATCAAGTTGTCTTATTTCGATTATACGATCTCTAAACCTTAATATCTCCCACAGGTGACAAGAGTTTCAAAACAGAGAAATCACTATCGTAAAAGAAGTTTAAAAGGTTTGAATGTGAAGTGGAAACACATTTGTTATATTTAATAAGATAAAGAAAGGAAACTGGTGTTCCGTCCTGAACATAGAACACTCACTAGCAATGTATTATATATATATATATATGTTTCCTTCGAGAATCCGAAAATAACTAAAGTAAAAGGAACTCTGCAAGTCACTAGGGAAAACAGCGGTTTCCCTTTTTCCGTCACCTATCAAATGGACGTATCGTTTTCGTGATCTCACTGAGCAACCAACTTCTATTGAATTATTCTTGCTCAAAATCCCCTTTTGTCTCTGCAAACAAATTAGATAGTGGAAGGGAAGATGAGAAACGTTCAAAAAGAGGGTCAGACCTTCTTTACTTTAGAACTATAAATCTGAAGAGACCTGAAATTATCACTTGAGTTTTACTACTAGAAATATATCTTTTCTTGTTTGCCAAAAAATAATTAAATCCTTCATATTATGCTTGAGTAAGAAAAATGGTTGAAAATGGAAGGACAAAAAACTTCCTTTATCCATATTCAATACTAAGAATCTGTTATTTTCCTAGGAATACAAAACAACTACAATAAAATAAGTACTGGAAAAAAATATAAAAATACCACGAGCTTTGCAAGCAATTGAAAAAATTATTAAAGATTTTTATTATGGTATATCCAGCATTGATCACATCTTCACAAAATATGTGTCATAAACCTCAATAATGACAAGGATATAATAGACTATGCCTATATCCAATTTCTGCTAATTAGATCCATCTATCTAAATTAGAAAATAATTAGTTCATGCACCAAGTAAGTAACACAGAGTTCAAGAGATGAAGCTTTGAAACTAATATAAATTGATGCATAATTCGGCATAAATCCTTTCCGTGAACGATATTTGTCGAGAGCCTAGAACAATCGAGATATTTGACTGAAGACAACAGACAAGCCACAAGATGATCTATGCTTTGTGCCCCAAACTGGTGTCACATTTTGCCGTGCATCGTACATCCCTTGTGAAAAGCCCGGTATAATGCCCGACCCACGATTTGGTGGAGAGTCACCCTCTCGGAATTCGCTGCGCTCTCTAGGGATGGCCATTAAACGCATACCATTCGCAAAATCCGCCGGGACGAAAAAGGAAATTAGTCGACACATCTGTCGCTTTTCGCCATAGGATTTGCTCGCCAGAGTGTCACACAAAGACATATATATATATATATATATATATTGTAGATGAAAGAGGTGAATACTCATTTGGAAAATGAAACAGAGAGAGAAAGCAGAGAACAGTAATCATGCTTGGAATGAGATGAGCCGTCATCTAGGGTTATATCAGGAGGGTGCGGGGGTGATCTATCCTAAGCTCTGGAATCAGCCAATCAGCGTGTAATCTGTTTAAGTTTTCTATTCGGCACGCGTGACTAACCGCACGCCGATGTCTAGCAACCCCCTCGGGATATCTCTGCGACAAGGAATATTTTGTGAGTACGACAGATGCAACCCTCGGATTATTTCCCCTAAATACACGCGATAGTCACGGCCTTACATATTTTATTTGCAGAAGCGCACTTGCGCGAAATATCGCTACGACATAAGCTCTCAGAGGTACTTAATATGCCCGCGAATCTGGTAGGTAATTTGAACGCGGTCGAATTTTAAGTAAGCAGGGGTGACTCATCTAAATATTAGGGTCCTCGACCTTTGCAGAGTCGAGATACAAACACGAGGTCCCTTAGGAAGCCATATTATAATTTATGTTTTTCTTTTATATTTATTTTTATAGGGTTCCAGAGTCGACTAGAAATTCAGTATGGAAAGCTGATGAGTTTTCGCATGCCAAACATAGTGTATGAGTTTGCTTTACTGCTTATGCGAATCCCTTGATAGGGATTCTAGTTTATATGTTAATTACTAATCCTAGGGAAGACACGCCCTTACATAAGAAAATTTGTGATGTATGTAGTAACTTTCTGTATGCAGATAGATGGATGGATAATGGTCTTATGGTAGATATAACAAGGACTTAGAGATATTTAAATTTGTAATTAGGAGATCATGCTATTTAATTCCGGTAAGCTCTTTATTTTTGAAGTTATCTTTATTTTTGAATTTTAAAGTTTGGTTATGCAAAAGATAAGATGTTTCATCTCGTGATTTACACTCTTTTGTCCATAAGATTTATAAAATCAAAATGGATGAAAGATGAAAGATGAAATAGGATTTTTATCGCATTACACTTTTTTTAACTAGGCCCTCCTACCTAATTGAATAACTGCATAATATCTCATCGTATCTAAGAAGATGAAGCAATCAAATTTTCTTCTTACAACTCGCTCTCGAATTTTACTTCCTCTATGAGCTTAAAAGTTTTGAGGTCGGAGAATCTTCATCACAAGTAAATTGGTACTTCTCGGACTAATTAATTTTTACTTTGAAAACAAAAATTAATCCAGTACCCACAATTTCCCAACACTTATAAGGCGATAAATATTCATGATGATGAAATAAAAGAGTAAAACAGTACAAGAGTAAAAGAATAAAAGAGTAAAAGCAGAATAAGCGTAAAGCAGAAAAAGAGTGTTATACAAAACCAATTTTTATAACACTTTTAATAAAATATCGATCTCCCTGAAAGCTGTATGCGAATGTATGGCTGTCGACTTTATGTCTAGACTTAAAAATAGGTGAAGTTAACTTAAAACTCGTAGATAGAGGACATTAAAAAAAATTAGTTGGCTTATCCGATGTTACCCAGGTTGAGACCATAACATGAATCGAATAATTCCTCGCATGTTTTAACGACATCATCGATCTACAGAAAGCCAGGAGAAAAGCTGTCGCTTCAAAAGCGCGTTTCTATTTGTATTTTCTAAAAGCGGGAATCTTTATTCTCGTTTCAGTCCATTTCAGCTCAAAGTTTTCCAAGTAAAAGAGATAAAAAGTTGTAAAATTCTTTGGTTCGCGGGTAGATAGAGAGGAAAGTTTAAGTAGAATAAGAATATTAAGCAAGTATATAAGCGGAGCGAGGTGACTTCGTTTGCGATGTTTGTGGGGTAATTGATCCTATACTGGAAATATAGGAACGTGTGGCCATATGATTGTCGGGCTAATACTCCCTTGAGACTTGTAATTACCAGTTGAATACGATATTCGTCACGCCATCTGGCTTCTCATGCTCGACACCCTGCGCTCAAGCACCTCAAACGTCCCAAAGGGGTTCTTAAATTTTCACGGAGGTTCCGAGTTAGCTATTAATTTTTCACCAAGACTATCTATTTTTATATCACTAGAATTTTATATCACACGCATATCATGTCTAATTAGGTGGTATATTTTAAATTTTATAAGCGGAGCATATAAATTTATTCTATAATAGTTTTAAAGCACTTTGGATAAAAATATATTTTTATGAGAACCTGCCTCAAGTACATGAAAGTCAAATATAATTAATTAATATTTTGGATATATATTATGTAATATAATGAGAGTAATCTGCGAAAATTTATATAATTTATAATTTAACTTCAAATTAAACTGATATCATTTAATTTACTATAGAACGTATTATCCTCTTTGTATACGTTACAATATTTAATATCAACATTAATTTTCCATCACTGCTTTCCGAATATTATCCACACACAATAGAATGAACATTATCAATATTATTGTAAAATGCAATAATAATTTGAAAGGGTGATTTTCGGACAAATGGTCTAAATAATTTTCAGTAAATTTCATTTTAGAAGATAACAATGCTCTTCAATACCTTTACGATCTTCACCTTTAAATTCCTTATCTTCTTCCGGGAATTATTTACCGTTTCACTTTATGCAATTCAAGGATATGGATATTATCAAAATATATGATAGACAATTTTTTGTTTCAGAGTTCTCTTTTTTAAAAAAGATGACCACGTGCACGACATCGCCTATACAGAAAACGACTCGGCCGAGGAGTTCCGCCGAGCCGGCGCAATTTTCAGACAATTTCAGGTAATAAGTTTTGCATGTGAAATTGCAGTAATACGTTTTCCCAACGGGTTGGTAGGTTAGATGTATGTTATGCAAAGGTCAGCTTCCTCTGACCGTAATGGCCAACGCTCGGTGAAGTCGAGTCTTGGGATGCTACTTAAACTTGTTGTCTTACTTCCTCTCTTTGGGACGTTTGTGTGCCCATAGTTTTATCTACTTTTCACCCCAATTTTAACCCTGCTTCTCTCTCCTGCATATCTATTCTTATAACTTAAATATTTCATGTATGTACCTGATGAATACATTATTTCATCTATCTTTAAGCATGAATTGTCCCCCATCTTCATTTTTCTCAAGAGACTACTCCTCGACTCATATTTATGAAAATGAGGACCTGAAGATAGACGCAGATAGACGTACTTTTTTCTATTGAAAATTTGTTTTATTTAAAGTAAGACAATGTATATGTACACTTTTTTTATAATTACCTCAAATAATTTTAGTTTTTTTACACATTATTTTACTTTGTTTTACTTCTTACATTTTGAAGGATTTAAAATTTTATTAAATTTTGAGGAATTTTAAGAAAACTCTAGAGATTTTTATGATATTTAAAAGATTTTATGGAATTTTTAAGGATTTCATGGAATTTGATGAAATTTATAATAATTTTAATGTATTTTTAAGGATATAAAGGTATTTTAATTGTTATTATAGAATTTTAAAGAATTTCAAGAAGTTTTTGAGAATTTTTAGAGGTTTTCATGAATTTTAAGCAATTTTGAAGGTTTTCCTGAAAAACAAGTTCTTCTAGAGCTTGGTTTCTCAATTGGAATTATTAATTAAATTAGAAAATAATTCAATGAAAAGCTAAATAAAATCCAAAATGTATTGAATATATACTAATGAACATACCAAAAATACTTTTGAAGAGAATTATTCAATTTTTTGCTAGATACTACTCCTCTGTTTTCGCATTATGATTCCAGTTTAACCTACTTCTTTCTCATGCTACTTACTATTTTCATACTGTAAATCTCTCGAGAGTCCACCTACGAGCTTTGTAATGTCTTGTATATTTCTTTCATTTCTTTTTAGCTATTCTTCACTTCTACTTCAATCCCTCGCCTAAAGTCATGAATAAGAAACTTGTGATTTTTAACAGTAAAAAATCCGACTGTCTGCATGCAGAACATGTACACTAGAGAAATTTCTGTTTGAAACTTCAATTTTAGATTCGTGTGAAATTTTATATAATCACCGATATTGAAATTTCAATTACATGTATTTGAAAATTCAAATACACGTATTTAGTTATAGAAAAACACTGAGACATCTAAATAAACCGAGAAAATTCCTCCATATTAATTGACATTTGCCATCCACAGTTGCACATTGAATACTGAATGCATGCTTGAATTTTCAATTACGGTCTATAAATTTCGATTCACAGTATCTGTTGAATGAAATTTCAATTACATACAATACTTGTGTACTTGAAAAGGTGGTTGAATTTTCAAGAAATTTTTAACATCATGCTTTATATCAAACTTCCACAATACTATTCAGATCTTCATGGAAATAAATAGAAAATCACTGGATTAGCGCTTTTCAAAATTAGAAATCGATTTATAATTCAAGCTGAGTTTTTAATTTGAAATAAAGTTAATGAATCCATTCAATCAATCCTCCTGAATGGAAACTTTCCAATAGACATCAAAAGGCAAGCTTTTTTCTAAAGAAGACGACCCAATCTATAGAAAAAAAATACCTCTGTGACGCAAGTATAGGGTGAGTTCATTTTTATAAATAGCCATGAGGTATTTCAGTGTATTTTATCATACTTCATATGCATAGAAGTGTTCGAAGATAGAAAATCAATGCCGATCTCTTGCGCGTATAAAGTCTTGAAACCTTGATTCACCTCTCAGTCATTTATTACGAAGGTATAGGCTGATTATATGGTTCAACCTGAATCGAAGAGAGAAGCTGCTGTATTGAACCCTTTTACTAATGTGGAAAATCTTTCTCAAGACCAACTCAGCGAGTACTATTACGTCTATAATGATTATAGGGGTCTCTAGCAATGGAATACCAATCTTCTCGTTCAATTCAACGCATTGTTCTCGATTCCTAATGCAGATAATTACCATCGTTTGCCAGAACAATAAAATGTAATAGGTCTTCAGAACCCGGGAAGGAAGCGTAAAGTAAAATTGATGAGATCACTTTTCGAAGCAGAAACCCCTTCTATTTAAATTACTTGTTAAAGAAACTCAAAAAAAGTATTATTAATTATTCGCAGATTCACTCTCTTTATTTAACTAGATGAGTTCACATTTCATTTTCAATTTGAAACGAAAAGTTGTTTTCATTGAAATAAATTTCATATGAATATATACCATAAAGCATGTCTTTTGAAGAAAATTTATTCACTAAAAAATCTTTAGTTAGGAAGAAAGTATGCCAATTTCAAAATTAAAAAAGGCCTTTCTGGCATTTTCAAAATAATTTTCAAAACAGTCTAATATATACAACATAAACATTTCTGACGTATTCATAAAATAGTGTGCTGTACTTGCTTTAATCTAGTAATAAAAAAATGTTACTTTTTCCTTCTTTCAACCACAAGCATGAATAAACGTAAGAACTTTTTATGACTTCACATCCAGCCATCAAACTTTTCAAACGTCTTTTCTATCTTCCTTTCGTTTCTGCATAGAATATTATCCATTAAAATTTTTTCGAAATGGTTTTAAAAGTTTTGTAAACATTTTAAAAAGATTTGAAAAAGTATTAATCTATAAAGAAAAATGTTTGAATTCGAAAAATGTGATTATTATTATTATATACTATTTAAAAGCAATTTTCATCGTTGTGGACAAAATTTATGAATTAATTACCTTTATGGGTTAATTCAACCATATTTAAATACATAAGTGGACCGCCAAATTTACTAGAATGTGCGAACACAAAATCTGAATTAAATGACGATTAGTGAATCACGCGGTGGTTACGGTGATAATAATACTAATTTACCTAACACAGTGTATCTTTGTCCCTGTTACAAGCAATTTATACAATGGAAATTTATAGTGGACGTAATTGTTAATCAGTCATTTGAGAACACTTAAAAATCGATTTCCCGAAGCTCGACATATATAATGCCAGATAAGCACACATATAACATAGGTTCCGGTTGAAACTTCAACATCTATTTTAATTTATATAGAAGCATAAAAACATAGTCGTTAAGGTTTTTAAGGCTGTAAACAGAATATTTCATTTATTTTGGAAATCTTCTTAAATCCTAAGAAGACCTTTGAAAATGATGAGTCCATGCTATAAAGTTTAAACTGTTTAATGCCACTGTGCTACCTTCCTTCTTAAAATTTACTTAGAACATCTGGATCTCAAAAATAAATGTAATTCAAATTATCAAGTCTATTGCCAAATCCATTTTATAAGTTTATAACAGTCCCAGCTTAGGATGAGTCTTATTGACCTGCGTGCCTTTCTCAATTGTAAAACTTAAACGACGCTAACCTTCAGACCATGTGACCAGTTTAATGAGCATCATTCCTCAATTCTGGGTTTTTCCTTAAGTTTGCACTGTTTATACAAGGCGTGTCCAAGCATCCCACTACTAGCCAATTTTATGTACTTCGAAAACCCTCTCCACTTTAAAATTGAGAATTCTAGAGCTGTCCATCATCATCCCTATTTTTCTAAGTTAGTTATACTTGAAGCCTCGACCGATACATTTCGAGCTTTGATATACTCTAGCAATTTTCTATATAGTTGCAATATCTGTTTAATCCACATTTAGTGTAATACTTCAGATTAATTCTACTTGTCAATAAATCTAAGTTTAAAGATTAATCTAAGTGTTCACTCATTATTTCCCAACTACAAGGGAAATATAAACAATTTCAATAAACAAACATAATCGATGATAGTGCTTAGAGAAGTATTGTCGATTCAGTTGTTAAGTGAATTGTAAATCGATTGAAAAGCCTTGAAATAATAATTATCCAGGCTAAATTAATTTTGTATTGTTGAGCCACAGATTCAATCATCCTTAAAATTAATTAAACGTGTTAATACTATCGGATTGCTCAAATCTTTGAGTCATTATGCCAACCCATCCCCTTTCTTTTTTATTTTTTAAATATTATTTTCCTATTCTGTTTTATTTTCAAAGTTTAAATCCTAGTACTTGTTGGTTCGGAACTGGGTTAACTTATTTCCTACTAAAATCTCTGGTGTTATTGGAAAAGTTTTAAAAATTACCACTAACACTCAGTAAAGGCTAATCTAAATAAAATTTTTCTTTCATTTCGCCAAGGCAATTTTTAAGCTGGAAGTTATAGTGTGGAAATAATCCACTTTGCTAATGTAAGAGAATAAGCACCTGCCGTCGCAAATTTCACCCTTGGGTGAAAATTCAAGCATCGTCATAATCATACAATTTTCATTAGAGTAGGAATCATTAAATCCTATCGCAAAAAGTTTCGGATTTTAAGTTTAAAATACCTGTAATTTGATGGAAATAGTCTTTTCAGTGTAAAATATTAAAACAATAATTTCCTCTTTATGAAGATTCATCGAATTTTTCAAAATCTAAAACAAAGTTCAAATGTCCATGTGAGTTTAAAATTGAATCCTCTCAATTGTCCTGCAGTTAAAACAGAACACATAGCTTCCGCAACGGTTTTCGCTCACAGAGCTTTAATCATTGACTGAACAGTAGTGAATGGTCATATGGTCAAGTGCTTTCTCCAGTGGAAAACTCAGTGAAATTTTATTAAAGGGACCTCTCTAAGGACCAATTAAATTTTCTGAACCATGCAAAAGGGTGGAAACTGCCTGAAATTATTGGTAAAAAAAAAAAAAGAATAGTAGAAAAAGCAATATATTCTAAAAATATCCACTTAATTAAACAGTATTGTGCTGTGCCTTTTGATGTATGCCTAAGCCGGGCTGATGTGATTTTTATTTCATGAGATTTTTATTTCATCCGTATTCTTTTTACATCAGCAGCATTGTTGATCTTTTTTCACTCCAAAGGAAAATTGGAAAGTGAAGGAACATTTAAAAAAATCGTAATCCAGGATTATTTTTAATTAAAATTTCATATCTCGTACGCTGCCATATTGAAACATTCCCGACTGATTTCAAACGTGAAAACAAAAAAAATTCATTCTCCGAAGGTTAATGTGGCTAGAATTTCTAGAATTGTTATTAAACCCTTAAATCATGAGCGTACTATATTTCTCCTTTTGCCTTACAAATAATTAGTGCAAACGAAACGTTGAGTACAATTTTAATTAAATTTGTTGGTTTAATTTCTGACCTGTTTCTCCAAAAATGCAGAAACGCTAATTTGTAACTTCTCGTATTTTGCTGAGTATTTTTGCCTCCTTTTCCAATAAATTCGCACAAAGAGGTAGAATAACAAAGTAAGGCGTTAACACGTGAAATTGTGCCCAACAAATGTTAAACCACGTGAGAACGATGTTAAACAGTTATTACTTGCAGTGGACGTAAACCTCAATAGTCTTACGATACCTTCGTAATTTCCGGCCGACTCGTATAGTAAGTGATCGATGGAACGCAATCGGCTAAATTACATCCTTGGAATGGGAATAGATTGCCAGTTTCAGAAAAAATGACGCCTGTAAGTACCTGCACTTTTACACTATTTCCTCTTATGTCCCCTTCTATATTTTCTTAAGGCTATAGTCACTCCTAGCCTTTCTATGCTCTCAATAATATATCATCTGAATAAATAAAAAATTATGAGTCGCCATCCCCTTTGCGAGAAAGTAAATCTGATCCTACCAGATGGAAGCTGCAATCGTTGTGCGGAAAGATAATATAAATCACATTACTTATTAAGATCTATCGTAAAGTGCGGGAGCTATCTGAGATAGCTTAAATCAAAATATTTTTTCAATATTTCATATACTTATCAACTACATTATTGATGGAAATTTCCCTTCACAATTCCATAAATGAGAAAATTTGCTAAATAAGAATGCAGATTAATGTTAGTTTGAAGAAAGCACTCCGTATCTTGTTTTATTTACATTTTTAGCCTTTATTTTTTTGCAATCAGGAATGTAATAAACCAGTCTTGAAATAAGGCTTTGTTCGGTTTCTCAAATAATTCAAGCTAGCTTTCTGCGAAGACAGACAGAAAGGAGTAGACTTAAGATTTTCTTACACGTTTCCTTGCTTTCTTATGTCACGAACAAAATATGAAATAAGAGTTAAAACAGTATTGCGCAAAACAAAGTCCAAATTGCGAGGACTGAAGATGATTTTAATTTAACTTGAGCTTTACTATACCTACATAAATAATTGCAATGTTCGCAAATTAGATTTTCAGTTTCAACCCTTCATTTCCAGACGTTTCTAAGAAACCTACAGAACAATTTCTCTTGTATAGAAATAATAAGAAATATTGATTATTAAAAATTTTTATGAAAAAACTTCGCTACTGAGTTTTATCTTTTTAATTAAAAGAGTACATTATGCAAGTTTTTGAATATTTTTTACAAGCATGCTAAACGGTTCTATACCATTGAGATTCTTGCATAGAAAATATTTCCAGCAGAAAAATGTCCAAGATATGATATTGTTCGTTTTAATGTAGCTTGTAAAAAAATTCTTGTCATTCTGGAGAAAAAGCATGTATATACAAGATTCTGAGAAAACGTTGAATAGGTGTTTGAGGATGTAGAGACAAGTCTATAAAGTTTACTCCGCTTTCAACCACACAAAGATTAATTTACAGAACAATTGCGGTCAGTCGCTAGAACATTATCTCACCTTGTTTATTCCACCTGCTCCCAAGAACACGCAAAGTCTTTCAACTCTGTCAAAAATCTATCCTGAGAATTCAACTCGAAATCCAAAAATATATTCTTTAAAATACGATTTTTGCCTAAATTAGTAAAATCCAGACTACAATAAGTTTCAATTCACATAGATACCATCCGAGATTTAAAAATATTATTCAAACTAGTCCCGGCACTCAGTTAAAAAAATCACGTTCACTTCACAGTAATTTTTTATTAATCCTCTAGAGTTATAGAACACTTTTTATCACAACTAAATAATCCTGTGTGAATTCTCTTTCTCTTACGTGTTCCCACCACACTTTCTTTATTAATTTTTTTTAGACACTTCAGTGTACATTAAGTTACTTTAATTTCACCATTGGACAATTTTGATTTCGAATGTACAATATATTCATATGTATATAATATCAACACAGAATTTTTCCCAGTTTTTATTATTTTATTACTATTCTTAATTTATTAAAAAATAGGGGAGTAAAATTTAGGAAAGTTTGTTGTTTGGAAAAAATTTTCCGATTCACTTCTTTGTTTTGAAAAAGCATGCGAGTGGATTCGGCGGCTACGGATTCATAGAGAGCGATCCTATGAGCGCACGGCGCGACGTAGTACCAGCAAGAGACTAACCCTCGAGAACCGCTCTGCACCCCTGGACATCGCGCATGCCCCCTACCTTAAAGAACGCGCCCCCTTCGGATCACGGGGAGTTCATCTTTTTTGACAAGATCCATCCTAAACTTTTCTGCTCTTCCGATTCGAATCGCTTGTAAAGGCTGTAAACGAAAAACGAAACAGGTCAGGTGGAACGAGGGGCCGAACTTCATTTATTTGAAAGTAGTAGTAGCGTTATCAGACCGCCATTTGTGGGATTGAAACGAGAGTTCTATCACGAAGAATATTTTTCAAAATGATTCAGGAAGAATAGAAAGCGAAAGTTTGAATCGTTACTTTCAGATTCGACTGTACTATATTTTTCCGCTTGAATAATTCTCTTTAAAAATCCGTTCCAAAATCATGTGGTTCTGAATAAAATAAATAGACTGTGAAAGTCATCTTATTTTTATTTGAAAACCAACAAGACAATACGAAAAACTTGTGTATTTAATAATTGAATGAACGACATACTTTTTATGAAGCATAAAGTTTCCGAATGGACATCGAAATTTGAAAAATTTGTTTATTAATGAGTTTCAGTAAACATAAATATGTGTGCATAAAATTTCATTCAAAACAATGTCCTTTTATATGAATGCTCTTTAACCTTATTTTTCAATATCAGAGATTTTTAAATAGCACCCAACTATAAAAATCTGATAATACAATTCCAATCGGACTATAAACGATAGAGAATAGACAATAGGTCTCGTTGCCTAACTATGGTCGTTTGGCACGTCCCTTGCGTTGATTGATGACCATGGTCCTCTACCCACAATGTATTAAGAATATCACCACGCCTCCGGCAATAGAAAGTAAGCTGCGCCGCCTATCAATAATTGTTTGCCACGCCCCTAGAAACAGTTGAAAACAACTAATAACTCCCCTAACATAACTTGTTGGTCACCAACCCACTGAAATTTGAAAACCACGCCTACAGTTACAATTGATGACCACGCCCACTGATAACCATTTATAGAAACTCCTTAAAGTAAAAAATCATGACTATTCTACCTAATACCAATGTCCAGACACTCTGTACTGAAAAAATTAATGACCACGGCCCCTAGTAATAATTTATGAACATTGCGCGTAGTAATAGTTGACGACCACGTCCTCGACAATAGAAGATAAGCTACACCGCCTATCAACAATTGTTTGCCACTCCCTTTGAAATAGTTAAAAACCACGTCTCCTAACATAACTTTTTCGTCACCAATCCACTGAAATTTGAAAACCACGCCTACAGTTACAATTGATGACCACGCCCACTGATAA